>JAKZJZ010003032.1:0-11506 GCA_022702705.1 Papilionanthe hookeriana x Papilionanthe teres | reverse complement strand
TTTTTGGCATTTAGGGGTGATTTGGCATATGGCTTGATTTGGAACCATTTGATGATTGATTTAGGACTTAAGGGATGATATTAATTGAGTGGTGATGGGATGAGATTGTAATGTGGGCTTTAGGACTAGTTTGGGCTTTTAAAATTTAATGAAGATGGGCTTTTAAAATGGTTTAGGGAAGTGGGCTTTTGGATTTTAAAATGGATTTTAGGATGAAAGTTTGGTAAAGGCTTGGGCCAAATAATTGTTGGGTTTGGCTTAAGGATGTGTCATGATTGATTTGAAATAAGTTTGGAGTGATTTGGGTTTGAATTGGGTTGAGTTTGGGTTAATTTGATAAATGGGCCAATGTAGGTCAAATTGGGCTAACTTGGGCCAATGTTGGGCTAGGGTTGAAATTGATGTAAAATTGATGTTGGGAAATGTTTATGGGAGTGTTTGAAAGAGGTTCCAACTTTGGTTGGATTTTGATTTTGGGATTTGGGCTCATTTGGGTTAGGGGTGGATTTAGGTCAAAATTGGGCCTTTTGGTTTTAGGTTGAATTTGAGTGGGGTTTGGATCCAAATTTTGGGTAAATCATGTTAGTGTTTTGTTTGTGGGGATGTTAGGGAAGGTTTAGAGAAGATTTGGGGTTAATTGGAGTTAAATTGGTTTGGTTTGGGTCATGGGTCCAAATTGGGCTTTAAGGCCAAAAGTGAAATGGGATTCAAATGTCAATAAAAAAGGACTTGGATTTGGTCTAGATTGGTGTTGGGAGTGTTGAATTGAAGTTTAGAATTGAATTGGACCATAATTTGGGTCAATTGGGTAGGTTTGGTTTGACATTGGGTTCATTTTGGGTTAAAATGGGTCAAATTGGGGATTTTGACAAAAGTGGGGTAAATTGACAAAATTGGCCCATGGTGTAGTTGAACAAAATGAAATTGAGAATATTTGGGATTTTCTGGAATTTTCTGGGAAGTTTCTGAATTTTTGGATTTTTGGGTCAAGAGGGGCATTTTGGGTATTTGGTGGGTATTGGGAGGTATTTTTAGAATTTTTGGTATTTTTGGCTATGAATGATCAATTTGAGTAGTGTGGGAATGTTTGGGATTGGTTTTGAGGAATTTTGGGTAATTTAGGTGATTTTGCAAATTTTGGGTAGTTTCAAGAGCATTTGGTAGGTTAGGCGGGTCCGGAGCCCCGGGGGTCAAAAATTGAAAATTTGGAAAATTAAAGATTGGGTGAATGTAAGTGGAATGAAATCATTTTGGTTGAGCCATGAAGCCATATCAAGCCCACATGAGCCATGAAGGGACTGTTGACCTCATTTTTGATGAGGTCTTCCTTTTCTTCTTTTTAGTGCTTAGGATCTAGCCTTAGGCTTTTCCTTTGACTATCTTAGAGGACTAGAATTGGGACCCGCCTTTTAGAAATTCAAACCACTTCTAAACTCCCTGCAAACTCCACAAACTTGACTATAGACCCCTAATCACCTAGAGGGTTGAAATCGAATATGGAAGTTTAAAGGATGAGTTCATATAGGATTCTTTGGCCTTAGAGCGCCTTACAGGCGGCTCAGTGCAGTGAAGGGGCTGAAATACACTACACTTACACACTACATTTCCACACACTTCCTAAAACCACACCCATACCCAACTTGACCTCGACTCATGTAGGTGATTCACATGGATGGTCCTTAACCCACAAGCCCTTGGCCAGAGGGTTAGGAACAACATAGTGAATGCCTCGAATGAGTCCTTTCATGGCTCATATGGGCTTGAAATGGCTTCATGGCTCAACCAAAATGATTTCACCCCACCCAAATTCACCCAATCTTCAATTTCCCAAATTTTCAATTTTTGACCCAGGGACCACTACACTCTTAGCCTACTACAACACTGAAATTACCAAATTTTTGCAAAATCTCCAAATTACCTAAAATTTTCCAATATCAATCACAAACACCTCAACATCACTCAAATTGATCATCCATACCCAAAAATACCAAAAATTCCAATAATACCCCCAATACCCTCCAAATACCCAAAATACCCTTCTTGGCCTAAAAATCCAAAAATTCAGAAAATTCCCAGAAAATTCCAGAAAATCCCAAATATTCCCAATTTCATTTTGTCCAACTACACCATGGGCCAATTTTGTCAATTTACCCTACTTTTGTCAAAACCCCCAAATTGACCCATTTTAACCCAAAGTGGACCCAATGTCAAACCAAACCTACCCAATTGACCCCAATTTTGGTCCAATTCAATCCTAAACTTCAATTCAACATTCCCAATACCAATTTAGACCAAATCCAAGTCCAATTTGATTGACATTTGGATCCAATTTCACTTTGGGCCTTAAAGCCCAATTTGGACCCATGACCCAAACTTAGCCCAAACTAACCCAATTCAACTCCAATTAACCCCAAATCTTTTCTAAACCTTCCTTAACATCCTCATAAACAAAACACTAACATGATTTGCCCAAGATTTTGACCCAAACCCCACTCAAATTCAACCCAAAATCAAAAAGCCCGATTTTGACCTAAACCCAGAATCTAACCCAAATAGGCCCAAACCTCAAAATTAAGACCCAACCAAAGCCAAAACCTCTTTGAAACACTCCCATAAACATTTCTTAATATTTATTTTACATCAATTTCAACCCTAGCCCAACATTGGCCCAAGTTAGCCCAATTTGACCTACATTGGCTCATTTACGAAATAAACCCAAATTCAACCCAATTCAAACCCAAACCACCTTAAATCTATTTCAAGTTATTCATGAAACATCCCTAAACCAAAATCAACAACTATTTGGCCCAAACCTCTACAAAAATTCCCATCCATGAACACATCCTTAAACTTAAAAAGCCCGCTTCCCTTAAACCTTCTTAAAAGCCATTTCCTTGAAATTCAAAAGCCCAAATCTACCCTAAAGCCCACATGACATCTCCATTTGTCATCCATTTAATTAAATCCATTACCTAAGTCCTAAAGTCACCATCAAATTATTCCAAATCAAGTTTCATACAAATTTCCATCAAAACATCCAAAATTCTTAAAACCGCTTTTCATGAAACAAATCGACCTTTTCCCGAAGCGAAATGAAGCCATGAACAAGCCATTCTCAAGCCACATGAAGCCATGAGGGCTTTGACTTGTCATTAGTCCATTTATGGCAAGAAGAGGGGTTCTTTCTTAAACCTCCTTTAACCCTTTTTTACCTTAATCATGTCGCACACTAAACCATGTTTAGCCGCCTCATCATGGATGGAGACTTCACCATTCCTTCTAGGTGACCTAAATGATTCCCTCAGCTCGAAATCAGAGCTTGGAAGGGTGCACCAAGCCCGAAATGGTGGGTTGACCCAAACCAAGCCAAAGTGAGCCTTCTCCATTCCATTTAAATCGAACTCCTTTACACATGTCGAACCTCGATTGCCTACACTAAACCCCGGCTACGACCCACTTGACCAAGATGGTGACCATTGCACTGGCCGGCCGGCCACCGGGCAGCCGGAAAACACCATGGCCGAGAGCTCGCATGTGAGCCGACATTGAAATTCTCACTTGCTGAGGCTGCCACCGTGCCCGGTGGTCACCATGGGCTGATCTTCTCCTCACCGGAGCGGCCTGATCCCGAGCCCTAACTCCCTGCGAGAGGCCTTCCACCCTCTCTGATTCCAAACTCCACCCCTCTCGGCCATGAGAGGTGCTTGGCACAAAACCTTAAGGAAACTGCTGCCAAAATCACTCCGGATCACTCTCTACACATAGAGCACACTGATCCCCGCTGAATTCCGGCCCGATTTCTTCTGGCGAGCCCGATTTTGAGCTCGAGCCTTGGCAAAAACCGGGACACTTCTCCGCGGTGAGCCGATTCCCAAATTGATTGGCTCTACACCTTCACCGAGACCCGGGGAAGGTGTCCACCACCAAAAGCCCCATCTCCGGGCCACCCGGTTGCTCCGGCCTCCAAGCTTTGTGATCGGGCTTGGTCGAAATCATATCCGGACAATTCACTGAGACCGGGAGACTTCATGCGGAGCTTGCGGGACCCGATCGAAGGTGCGACAACTCTCGGATTGAAGCCGCACTTCTGCGAGCCGAGGTATGAGCTAACTCTTCATCCCGAGCTTCGAAGATTCTTCATTTCGAATGCCTTAGTTTCGATGCATGTTAGCCAGTATAGATGTATTCGTCTCTTGAAGACGAATCCGTAGAGCATAAGAACATGAAAATCCATTGAGAATCGAGTGAGATCTTAGGGATTTAGTGTGGACGGCTCTCGGGTGAGAACACTTGGGGACGATGAACGGATGCGCGTCCATTCGATACACACGCGCACGGACGGCCGAGGATTGCGTCGGACCGGGAGACGGTACGAGAACCGCGGGGCCGGGCTGGCGGCTCGGGTGGCGGCGTCGAATGGGAGCGCGACGCGTGTGCGTTCGGAGGCTGCCAGGGGTTTCGTGCGCGCGCGTGGATAAATAGAAAATTAGGGTATTTTCTTATTTATTTAATTCCCTAAACTTCAAAAATCCATATCTTTGTGTAGAAAAATCACAAAAATAAAATAAAAATACCCGCTTGCTCGGTGAACGAGAGGAGAATAATGTGGTAAAGAAATCATTTAATTTAATTAAGTATTTTATTTTTTATGATTTATTTACTCTCTGCATACATTTAATTCTCCATGCATGTATACAATTCACCATGGCATGAGACCATAGGGCTTTTGAAGCCTGCGAACTTGGGAACATTCCACAGATTTTCCGAGGTCGAGAGGCCATCTCAATGAAAAGTTATTTATTTTTCAAATGCATGTTGCTTGTTTTGAGTATTTTAATTCCAAAAATTAGCATGTTGTGAAATAAATTCTAGAAATATTTGGTGATGTTCCTTATGACCGGAGAACTCTAGGAAAAATAGGACTTGAGTTAATTCACTCAGATTAACCTGATTGGCTTAAACACCCAAAATAGGTCTTTAATTAATTAGAGTTAACCAGGTATCAAATTGACTTGAAATCAATTCTCCACTGACCTTTAGGATCAGAGGAATCCACCATAAAAATTTGAGGTCGATTGGACTTGGTTAGCCCCACTAATTGGGTTGATTAAGCGACTTAGCCATTTTAAACTTTAAAAATTCATAACTTTTAAAATACTTTTTAAAAAATTCACCAAATTGGTTTTGGAGCCTCTCTGATATCAGGGGAACCTAAGAAAATTAAAATTTCAATTTTCTAAAAAAGTTGATTTTTAATAATATTTTAATATTTTTAATAATTAAAAAATAATAAAAATCACAAAAATAATAAAATTCACCAAAATGTCACATTTTGAATTTTAATCACTTAGGAACAAATCCCACATTTTTCCTAAGTCTATTTAGTGAGATATTAAATTTTAAAGCCCTAGGGTAATTTTAAAATTAAAAAAAATGTATTTTCTAGCATTTTCACTAAAATAATTATTATAAATCATAGAAAAATCAAAAAATTGCAAAATTTGATTCTCTGGTTTCCTTGATATCAGAGAGATTTTTGAAAAATATAAAATCCATTTTTCAACATTTATTTTATTTTTAAATTAATTAACACTCCAAAACTCAAAATAATTATAATAAAAATAATATAATTCAAAAAATCACCAAAATTGGTCCAAGTGCTTCTCTGGTCATTAGGAATGTCCCCTAATTTTCTTAAGGACAGAAACTTTCCCTTGGTCATGTTATCAAATTTTCCTTGAAAATCTCTATTTTCCACCAAAAATAATTATATAAATAAATTAAATACAGAAAAATCATATTTTCTCCTCTCATGTCTTTATTGACATATGAGTAAAGTCACATAAAAATTTCAAGTTCATTTAAGTTCAATTTAGTGAGTTATGAAATTATTAAGCTTAAAGGGTAAAATGGTAATTAAAATCTTTAATCCTTAATTAAAACTTTAGGTTTAATAAAAAATCAACAAGTAAAATATTTGATCTTAATCTGATTTGGATGATTGAAATTTAAATAATTAAAGGGTAGAAACCCATTAAATAATTTTAAAATGATTAAACCTTAATTAAATAATAGATTAAATTTGGAAGAATAATGAAATTGGAATTATTAAAATAAGGGATCTTTATTAGGAAGAGATTTATTCTTTAATTTAAAAATCCCTAAATTAATTATATCAACTAATACTCGATTTTTAATTAAAATGATAACTCGAATTTAAAATATCAAAAGACTTAATTAAATTATTAAACTCTTTTGAAATTTCGATTAAAATTAAAAATAAAGTAAATTAAAGATAAATTAAATTAAGATTAAATTAAATTTAATAATTAAATTAAATTAAATTAAACAATTAAATTAAATTAAATTAAAATTAAATTAAATTAAATTAAATTAAATTAAATTAAATTAAGTTAAATTAAATTAAATAATTAAATTAAATTAAATCAAATCAAATTAATTAAATACGAAATCAAATTAAATTGAACTATGTTAAACTAAATTAAAACTCGAATTAAATTAAATTAAATTAAATTAAACATCAAATCAAATTAAATTAAATTAAAATTAAATATAAAACAAACTTGAACATTATTCAAATTTAAGCCTTTAACTTAAATCGAATCATTTGAATACTAATTTACCGCTTGAAAGCTTTGATTATTATAACTCATAAATGAAACATTAAATGAAGTGTTACTTCAGCTCATAGGATATTCGAATGTCACAGATTCATTGAACGAGTTAATAAGACTTGAAAACCTCGGACGATCGATTCATTTATATATAATTAAATTCATTTGGACTTAAAACAATCCTAGAAATATTGAAAAGATGTTTAAGATCCTGCTTAAGCACTTCCTCGATATGATAGGATATTTATAAGAACAATTGAATTTGATTATTCTTTGATGAAGAAAATCGTCCTTAAAGCTAAAACACGAAGAACACTAGACGTCATAAGAGATGATTAGCGTATAGGATTAGGAATTTGGTAGAAAACCATAACCTTTCCCTTAGCTTTACTTAGGAACTTGCTTAAATATTCTAATTGTGTTTTAAGTGCGGCTTGGGATGACGGGAAGACCCTCAGGGTACGCTTTTATTTTATTGCGATTTACTTTCTTGCAATTTACTTTCTTGCGATTTACTTTATTGCGAATGCATTTTACTTTTCTTGCATGATAAAACAAGCTGTTGCATGAAAACCCGCACCTTTAGGATAGTCCTAAAGCTGAAACCAAAACTAAGTTAAAAGTCATTGCGAGATAAAATTCGCATGCCAGACATTTCAAAATATAAAACAACTCGAAATTTAATCACAAACAGAACGCAAAACTACGATTACAACTAAATTAAAACGTCATGTTGGATGATCGGGAATACCTCGGATGATGTAACCTACGTGTTGCTAGCGGGATTTCAGCGGTCTAAATGAAAGTGTGGAACTCATTCGGTTGAGTTTAGCAAATTCATACGGGTAAGTGAATCCGATAAAAATAATGATGCGGAAGGATGGAGCCAGTGGGATCTTAACAGGTGTCGTTATAATCGACTTTAAGATTTGTTTTAAATAAAACATAAAAAACACTTGGAAATTAAGATTTTCTCTAAGCCAAAACACTTTTCTCGACTCACGATTTATGATTTCTAAAATTAAACCTCGCAATGACGAGGAGCTCGGAGCATGGTGGGCGACACGACCATCGTCATCAGCGAAAACTGAGTCTACTTCAGCAAAACTTTCCTAGAATTAAAGCAATCGAGCCATAGGACTTCGAGGTAGCTTGCACAGTGCGACATAAATCCTCGACTCTTCGTTAGGCATTTGCATTGCAAATTAAGCCTAGTAGGTCTTAGGATTCGAGGTAGTCGTCAGATACGACAATAAACCCTCGCATCTTCTAAAATTTATTTGTTTGATTTTATCATACAAATATAAGCCACTAATTAATTGAAATTGGCGAGATTGAAATATCGAATAAACATTAGGACTTTCCTAAATTCGAAGACAAACGATAGGATAGTCGGGAAATTATCGAAGTTCACTTCGAATCGGTGATTTCTCCTACCTTTCTTCCTTTGGATTCACAAAACAAAATGTTCCAAAAATTTGATCCATTCCTATTGAAACTCGAAGTTCGATCTTTGAAAACCTTAAACTTTGAAATTCTTGAGAGCGGAATCATTGATTATTATCGAGAGTTTTCTTAGGTGATTCCGAGTCACTTAAGATGTAATTAAGCTATAGGGGCTTGCCACTATAGGGAATTTTAAAGAACCGGAGTAATATAAACCTCGTTTAATGTTTTCATATTAAGCGGGGGGAAACTTGTCGGCTTATAAAATTGGTTCGCGGACCGAACGGATGTCACTAATCTTCTAGTTTATTTAATCGAGCCACCATCAAGCGAGTGTGTCTATCCTTAGGGATAGATACACGGTTTGTGGTGCGGTGCTCGTTTATATAAACTATTTGGGATGTGAGGTCGGTTTAATCTCATATCTTAAAACTTTCAAATTTAAAAATTATTTTCAAAATCAAATACTACTTTTCAAATTATTTATTTTAATTAAATTAAAAATTCGCCGACAGATTTACGGTAGGCGACCCTCTTCGAAATAAAACACGACCTCAAAAATATCTTGAGACGAGATTTACGGCGACTCACGTGGAGAGAATTCCTCTCTCCGTTATAATCGAAATAATTCGTTTTCAAAATCGGTAGTGTATCCATGTCCCTAATGGATCGAACTACCCTTCTTTCGTTGGAATACTATGTTCATTTCTATCTTGAACAAGTATAGCCAACATTCTCTCGGATTTAGGAGCCATTGTTTAGACACCCCTAAACGAGAGGGGTTACGAGATCCTTTTACCTCATTTACGAGGTGGGGTGGACCCAGATAGGTGTTAGTTTAGGAGTGATCCTTCGAGTCGGGAAGTCTTGCTTAAGACTTTCTTTTCCTTTACGAATCGGATTCCTTACCTTCTCTACACCTTTGAACATTCCGTTCTGAATAAACAAAACTCTCTAATAAGTGATTCTTTTAACAAATGATTCTTTTTTATAAATACATGAACAAAGAATGAGTTCGGACTCTTTTCGATTCCTTTCTTTTCGTCTTTAAAGAAAAGAAGCATAACTTAGGACTGACAATCGAATCTGCCTTGCGAAATGGAAGCCCGAAGCGATTTTCTCCTTCATGAGCGAATTCGGACTTCGGCAGTACATAAGGATGAAGCTTGCCCAGATAATGGGGTCATCCGATTTGGACGGGGATTTGAGAACTACGAACGTCGAAGTCGCCGACGTCTCCCTCTTTGCACCGACGAACAAGGTATACGGGCGAGGAACCCGCTGCCGAGTTCGGCCTTAGGTCGACCCAAGGGATTTCCTCCCCTGACGAAGGGTCCGGAGCTAGGAGAATACTGCTTGTCCACGGGAGGACTGTTCTCACTACCCCCCTGGGTCTAGTTGTTTCGCTACCTACCCGGAAGCACGCGAATCGAAGGGGAAAGAAATCCGGAGCTATGGTAAACATTGTTACCGTGGAGGGTACGAGATCTTCCTGTAAGACCTTGTCTTCGAAATCGGGTCCGGTTCGAAGATTCCTTCGACGACAAAGACCCGAAAGAAGAAATAGAAGATAGAAGGATCGCCGGGAAGCCGGAAGTTGCCGAGATTGCCTTCTGGAGGAAATTCAGGAGTTGCCGAGAATATCGCCGTTACCATAATATACACCTGCATTGCGACTACATACCACTTTTGGGAGGAAGCGGGTTCCATCCCTCTCCCGCCGCAGAGGATGAAGAGAATGTTCGAAAGATTGCTTGCCACATTACCTCGGCCAGCGTACTACAACGATAGCCGCGAGAAAGGAATCGAAGCTACGCCGTTTGCTCGACTGACGAACTTTGGTAGAAAAAGCTTAGCGAAGAAGGAAAATTGCCCGTGTCGAAGATTCTACGAAGGATAGGGCGGGTGCCGATCGAATCTCGTCTTGGGCCCACGAGTAGAACCCGCCGTCATGATAGAAAAGCCGAGCGAGAGAATGAAGGCTAGCCCGCTGTCGTAGTATCGGGGTTACGAGATTAGGGAGGATACCACCTTCCGGCATTTGGCAGAGTGGACACATGCAGTGTCACAGACCTTCTGTTGCTAGAAGGATGGTGTGGCGTCCCACTACGGGGCGATTGAGGGCGAAACGACGGTCAGAAAGAAAGTCTCGCCGGGAGAGTCCGAAATGCGAAGAAAGTGCTCTTTGCGATGAAGGGGACTCGTGAAAAAGGACCGACGGCCATCGCATGACAACCACGAGATACACGAAAGCTCCGCTAGAAGATGCCATGGAAAAGTTGAGGAACCGACATCAGACGGTTGGCAAAAGAAAGAGAAGAAAGTTCGGAGATGAGATCGACTCATCGGAATTCATGGACAACGAATATGCGAGGAAATCAACATGGTTGAGACACGAGCTTCATCATCTTCTCGAGGTGCTCCTGCGGCAGCAGAAGAGAGGAGCCGGAGCGATGAAGAGACGGCTTCGGGGAAAAGGACGACACGATCGCTCGAATGGCGAAGAGGATGGAAGAGATGGCCGTAGCTCTGGCCACTCTCCAAAGTCGAGTACAGCCACATGAAGAGACACCCCGAGAGTCATTCACATCGTAGACGGAGGAAAGGAGATTACATCCGTCGATGGGGATGACCGGTGCGAAAAGGATACAGCACAAAGTATGATCCACGAAAAGGATATCGAGAACTTGGTAGAACGGCGAGGTGCGAGAAGCCCACAGCACAATCGAAGAACGGGACATCGGTTCGGACGGGTAGACCTTGCCGGAAGAATTCGACGCTGTCCGTACCCAGGAGGGCTTCGTGCCACCTCGTGTTCAAGACCTTCGACGGAACCGGGAACCCCCGACGAGCATGTTGCACACTTTCGTGCCGGTTGTTGCAATGCGGCGGGAGCGATGCGCTACTCTTCCGACGAGTTCGTTGGCAGTCTGTCGGGAATCGCGCTTCGGCGGTATGCGGAGTACCCGACGGATGCGCTAAAGACATTCTCGGAGCTAGAGAGCCTCTTCATTAAGCGATTTGCCGGAGCTCGGCACCACATCACTATAGGTGATTTAGTGGTAGAGAAACAAAGGCCGAATGAAACTCTAGTGGATTACATACTTCGATGGAGAAATTTAAGTATGAAGTGTGAACCACATGTTGCAAGAACAACATGCGATCGGCATCTTGCTTAAAAGCATTCACGGCCGATAGCACTTCTCCTCGAGGATTCTTCATTAGACTTTTAGAAGTTGTTAAGCAAGGCCGGAAGCTTGCAAGAAGAGGCGAAGCAATTAAGTTTTGCCGACAAGACGGACAAGCGAGCGGTGAAGACTTTCGAAAGAAATGCGGGGTCATTGCGAGCGGTTGACGAAGCCCGAGCAAGCCGTCTGGAAATACCACGCAAAGGCAGCGCAACAACCACGACAAAATTACCGGCA
>JAKZJZ010003031.1:0-11512 GCA_022702705.1 Papilionanthe hookeriana x Papilionanthe teres | reverse complement strand
AGACCACCACAACTTTGTCAGACCTTACTGCACAGTTTCGTTCATCAACCAATGCAATATCATGTTCGGATCTGACCTCCGGATAGCAGGCCCGGGTAAGTTCCGAGGGCCGGTGGAGATACCACTTCCGGTAGACTCAGTCATGATATTACAAGGAAATGGAGCAGACGTCGCAAAGCATTGTATACCTGGAGTACCAGTGGAGCGGATCTCCGTCACTTTTAGAAGGATGGACGATAGAAAGGCACCATACCACTTCTAGCCAGATCCAGAATTTGAGAATCTCCGACCCTACGAGCTGTGAGTTACATGGGAAATAGCACACCTCCAATGCACATCCATGCGGCATTCCTGCCAAGGATGGCTTGGAAGGTGATGTTATTGACCGTGTATCTCATTATTCGAACATGGATTTAACAGACATTTTTTTTGGATGGATCAACAAGAATCATACATAGTCCGTTTTGAGTCATGGATTGTATGAGAAATATTTCAGATCGAGTTGTATGATGTATCGTCAACAAGATTGGAGTGAAAGTGACCATGTCACATTTTACCTTCACCTCTTTTTGTGCAAATTGACTGGGAAACGCCATTAAAGTTAAATGAACTTCGAACAAGGAACAGAAAAGAAAAGGAAAATAAATAAGAACTCTCTTTCAATTTGATTCGGATGGAATGAGTTCGTACCCTTCGCCAAGTAATCAGACTTTGATTGATTCCCATGGGATATGGAACACTTTCATATCTCATTGAAATCTTAGCATTCGGGATAGGCTTCCGCCCAACTCCCATCTCAACAAATCTCAGCATTCGGGATAGGTTTCCGCCCTACTCCCATCTCAGCAATCTCAACATTCGGGATAGGCTTCCGCCCTACTCCCATCTCAGCAAATCTCAGCATTCGGGATAGGCTTCCGCCCTACTCCCATCTCGACGAATCTCGACATTCGAGATAGGCTTCCGCCCTACTCCCTTCTCGGTAATTCTCGGCACTCGGGATAGAGCACGATCCTACTCCTTTCTCGAGCAATCTCAAAATTTGATCCTCTCAGCAAGAAATTGAAATTAAAGCACTCGAATTTCGGATAGGCTTTGTCCTATTCTTCCTCAAGCATATGGAATAGGTTCGACTCCGCTTCCTTCTCAAGCATACAAACGCATTCGGGTAGGCCTCCGCCCTACTCTTTTCTCCGCATAAAATCATAATTGGAACTCAAATCGAAATTCAAACTCAAAATTAAAACTTGAAATAAAAAATGAAACGAATCTAGGATCCCATCTCTTGAAATCTTGTGATTTGAACTTCACCTCCTTTTTCCCCAGTGAGAGTTCTGGAATCTTCAGTCTTGGAGATTTACCTGATACTCCCTAGAGGAAATTTCTTACACTTCATCTTATGTTTGTCACTTGGACATATGTTTTGGTTCTGTTGATCTCTTCGATCAATGCCAATATGCATGGTGTGCTTGGTTAGCACACCACACCTATTGGGGGTCCATTTGTTGACCTCATTTTTGATGAGGTCTTCTCTTCCCTCTTTAGTGCTTAGGATCTAGCCTTAGGCTTTTCCTTTGACTATCTTAGAGGACTAGAATTGAGACCCATCCTTTAGAAATTTAAACCACTTCTTGTCTCCCTGCAAACCCCACAAGCTTGATTGTAGACCCCTAATCACCTAGAGGGTTGAGATCAAAAGTGGAGGTTTAAAGGATGACTTCCCTATAGGACTCTTTGGCCTTAGGACCACCCTGGGTGGCTTGGTCCAGTGAGGGTTGACTTACACACTCACTACACTCATACTCTACACTCTCACACACACAATCCAAATCCTAAAACCATGCCCATACCCAACTTGACTCCTTGACTCATGTAGGTAATTCATATGGATGGACCTTAACCCCTAAGCCCCAGGTTAAGAGGGTTAGGAACAACATAGTGAATGCCTCAAATGAGTCCTCTCATGGCTCATATAGGCTTAATATGACTTCATGGCTCAACCAAAGTGATTTCATTTCACTCATATTTTATCAATCTTCATTCTTCCAAAATTTCAATTTTTGACCCCGAGGACCCTACACCTATCAAACCTACCAAAAGCCCTTGAAATTGCCCAAGTCCTCCAAAATCTCCAAATCACCCAAAAGTCCTCAGAATCAGTCCTAAACATTTTCCCCTACTTAAATTGACCATCCATAGTCCAAAATACCAAAAATTCCAAAAATACCCCCCAATACCCTCAAATACCCAAAATGCCCCTCTTAGCCAAAAAATCCAAAAATTCAGAAAATTCCCACAAAATTCCAGAAAATTCCAAATTTTCCCAATTTCATTTTATCCAACTACACCATGGGCCAATTTTGTTAATTTACCCCACTTTTACCAAAACCCCCAATTTAGCCCATTCTTAACCCAAGTGAACCCAATGTCAAACCAAATCTACCCAATTGACCCCAATTTTGGTCTAATTCAATTCTAAACTTCAATTTAGTATCGACAATATCAATCTAGACCAAATCCAAGTCCAATTTGATTGACATTTAAATCCAATTTCACTTTTAACCTTAAAGCCCAATTTGGACCCATGACCCAAACTTAGCCCAAACCAAACCAATTCAACTCCAATTGACCCTAAACCTTTTCTAAACCTTCCCTAACATCCCCACAAACCAAACACTAACATGATTTGCCCAAAATTTGGACCCAAACCCCACTCAAATTCAACCCAAAACCAAAAAGCCCAATTTTGACCTAAACTCAAACCTAACCCAAATAAGCCCAAGTCCCAAAACCAAAACCCAACCAAAGTTGAAACCTCTTTTAAACACTCCCATAAACATTTCCCAACATTAATTTTACATCAATTTCAACCTTAGCCCAACATTGGCCCAAATTAGCCCAATTTGACCTACATTGGTCCATTTACCAAATGAACCCAAATTCAACCCAATTCAATTCCAAACCACCTCAAATTTGCTTCAAATCATTCAAGACACATCCATAAACTAGATTCAACATTTATTTGGCATGGCCCTTTGCAAAAAAATTTTTATCTAAATGCCCATTGCTAAACATGAAGGCCCGCTCCCTTAAACCATCCTAAAAGCCCATTTTCACCAAATTCAAAAGCCCAAATAAATCTAAAGCCCACATGACACTTTCCCTCATCACACATTCAATTTAAAATCATTCCTAAAGTCCTAATTTATCAATTAAACAATTCCAAATCAAGCCTCATAACAATCCCCATCAAAATGCCAAAATTCACAAAATCCTTTTTTATGAAATTGACCTAGCTCTAGCCTAGCCATAGGTGAGCCAAAGACAAGCCATGTACAAGCCATATGAAGCCATGGGATGTTTGACATGTGACCATACCCAAAGTAGCAAGAGAGGGGATCTCTTTCTTAAACCTTTTTAAACCTTTTTTTACCTTAAACATGATACCCTCTAAACCATACTTTGCCACCTAATCCTTGATGTGGACTTCACTACCTTTGGTAGGTTGACTCACATGATCCTCTTAGCCTAAAACCAGGTCATGGGAAGGTGAACCCAACCCAAATCATGGCTTGTACCAAATCAAGCCAAAATGGCCTCTCCCCCATGCCATTTTAATCCAAGTTCTTTACACATGGCAAAGCCAAATTTCTTACACTAAACCCAAGCCCTGACTCACTTCGAACTCCGAGGGTGACCCATGCTCACGGCTAGCCGCCTCGGATCGCCGGATAACACCATGGCGAGACCTCGGGAGGAGCCAAATTTTGGAATTCCACCTTGCCGAGCTACCTCACTCCAAAGGCCACTCGCAGCTGTTCTTCTCCTCACCGCAGCAAGCGATCCCAACCCTTGAACTCCCCGGGAGGCCCTCCGACCTCTCATATTTAAACACCCCCTCCTCTCGGCCAAGAGAGTGCTCGAACCAAACCTTACTGAAACCCTGCCAAAATCATCCCAGACCACTCTCTACACATAGAGAACTTGATCCCCACTGAAATCCCCCTTCCATTTCCTCTCTGTGAGCTCAATTTTAGAGTTTAAATCCAAGCCCAAAACCAGGACACTCCACGACAGTGAGTTAATCCTCAAATTGATTGACTCTACACCTTCACCAGACCATAGGAGAAGTTTCCCAGCAAAAGCCCCCTCACCAGGCCAGCCATTGCTTTCAGCCTCCAAGCTTTGCGATCGGTGATCGCTGAAAAATTTATTAAGAAATTCATACCTATTTTTGATGAAATTGCACTTTAAAGAAGGGTATTTTCTTTATTTTATTGCAGGAATGAAGAATTTAGGTGATAAAAGTAAAAATCATAAAAAGGAGTGAATTTGGAGCAAAATCATGCAATTTGTGTTGAGTCTCAGATGCGAGATCGAGCCCGCCGACGACGAGGTTATGAGAAGAAAATTATGAAGAATTTATAACTGTCTCGCTGACAGCGAGCCCGAGCCCGCTGACAACGAGCTAGAGCGGTTGAAGATCTTCAGAAGCCTCGCCGACGGCGAGGTAGTTCGTCGCCGACGGCGAGCTAGTTCAAATGGTGCAGATACATTGAACCTGGACACTTTTTGAAGGGATGCTTACACACCTCTTGGTCCTTTGCTCACCCCTATATATAGAAGCCTAAATTAAGTCTTTAGTGTATTACTTTTGTGTTATTTAGTGTCATTTAGTGTGCAGTCTTTGTGTTCTAAGTGTTATAAGTAAGTTATTTTGTGTCTTTAGTGAGTATTTAGTGAGTTTTCTGTATCTTGGAAGGAAGAGTCAAAGGAGCTGACGAGTAGCTGTAGGGATAAATTAAGATAAGTATTTGTATTTATTGTTTTTAACTTTAAAAGAAATCCATGCTTAGTTTAGTTTCCATGCATTCGAGTAGTTTATTTAGTCTTTCTCCTCGTTTATGAAATTAAGTGACTTGATGAAATTAAAATAAAGATACTTTTATATATTAATAAATTGTGATAATTTTTACTTAAAACTTAATTTACTTTTCAAATTGGCCATTTGATTTGTTAAAATATGTTGATTATCAACTATAGTAAAAATTACATCTGATATTCGGGGAAATTCAAAAGCCTTGGAAGGAGAGTGCAAATAAATAGGGAAATAATATCACTGGGCGTAGAATTGAGCATTTTAGTGTGACAGACTAAAATATTCAATTCGGTCCTATTGTTTGAGAGCTGAAGTGTAGATGTTAGCCCTCAGGCGAGGGGAACGTGGGAGCTACGAAGTGGCGGTCGGTATCCTCCGACCAGCCGCAGATTCGGTAATCGAACATAGGATTAGTCGATATTCTTTACCCTGGACCAAAGGGTAAAGAATAGGAATGCTCCTATTTGTCACAATACCTTAACATTATTTATTTAAATTCATCAATCACTTAAATTTCTAAACAAGGGGAAAGATACTTTTTCTGAATAGTTAAGACTTATTTAGCAATTAGTTTTATTTCATGCACTTGCAATTAGTATTAATTTTCTACTTAGTTAAGTTACCTGATTAGAATACTTAGTTTACTTTATTGCGCTTAAATTTAGAACTCCAAATTTTCGTATACTATTTTAAAATTATTATTATTATTATTTTAAAATTAGTTGTTATTTAATTTTCTCTTTCCCTGTGGGATCGATAACCAGGACTCCACTAGAGCCCTGTATTACTTGATACGATACGTATACTTGCGTAGCATCCACGACATAAACAATTACAATTCTATACATATAATATAGCGGTGTCAAGTTTTTGGCTTCGTTGCAATCAAATTAAATATCATAATATAAAATTATGGGTCAAGTTTTTGGCGCCGTTGCCGGGAAAAGTAAGAAAAATTTACTAGAGTAACGAACTATTTTAAAATAATCATAATAATTAAATTAATATCTATTCTAAAATTGTATGCGCAAATTTGGATACAAAAATTTAATACCTTACGATTCTGAATTAGAGCGTACAATTAAAAGAATTAGAAAATAAAAGAAACAAACTATAAATTTAACACAAATGGCGAATATTCACGAAATTCAAAATATGAACCAACAAAGACCATTAAGAGATTATGCCAACCCTACATCGGATGAAATTCATTTAACTATTCAAAACCACGATGTAGTTGCTAATTCATTTGAACTTAAACCTGCGATTATCCAAATGGTACAAAACAATCAATTTAGTGGTTCACCTATCGAAGATCCTAACTTACATCTTGCTAGTTTTCTAGAACGTTATGCTACTTTTAAATATCAAGGAGTATCTGACAATGCTATAAGACTTAGACTTTTTCCTTTTTCATTAAGGGATAAGGCTAAAATGTGGTTGAATTCTTTAGCACCTGGATCTATTAAAACTTGGGGAGAATTATCACAAAAATTTCTATCAAAATATTTTCCACCATCTAAAACTGCTAAATTTAGAAATGATATAACTTCTTTTTGTCAGATAGATGGAGAATCAATATATGAATCTTGGGAGAGATTTAAGGAACTTCTTAGGAAATGCCCACATCATGCCTTGCGAGTTGGCTGATTATTCAAACCTTTTATAATGGATTGGTAGGATCTTTAAGATCGATTATCGATCTTCTTGCTTGGAGGTTCATTAATGTCTAAACCATTTGATGAAGCTTATGCACTAATCGAAAAAATGGCAACAAATAATTTCCAATGGCACTCGTGATAGAGTAAATCCGAAAAAAATTGCCGGCATTCATGAAAACGATGCAATATCTATGTTAGCTTCTCAAATTCGTTGCTATATCTAAGAAATTAGATCATTTTGGAATGAACTACTCTCCTACTTTAGAAGAAAACTCATCTGGACAAATCATAGAATCTCAACCTAATTATGAAACTTTAAATGCTATTAATAATAGAACTAATAACCCTTATTCAAACTATTATAATCCTGGTTGGAAAACTCATCCAAATTTTAATTGGAATAACACATCTAATCAACAATGGATGAATCAACCTAATTAAGCAAATCAAAACTATAAACCTAATTACCCACTTGGATTTAATAACAATAACCCACAATTCAAAGATAAGAAATTATCTATGGATGAATTAATTTTGAATATGGGTCATCAACTACAAAATCAAGGAAATCAACTACAATTTCAAGGAGATCAACTACAAATTCAAGGAACATCTATTAAAAATATCGAAACTCAACTTGGACATATTGCTACTGCGCTAAATAATAGAATACCGGAACTTTTCCTAGTAATGTAGAAATAAATCCTAAAGATCAAGGAAAAGAACAAATTAAAGCAATACTGACTAAGGAGTGGAAAAGAATTAGAACCTCAAATTCAAAAAGAACTTAAAAGCGAAAAGAGGAAGTGGAAATTGAAAAGGAAACAATTAACAAGATTCGAACTTGGAACATCCTTTAATACCTATGAAAATTTACGTTGAAATTCCTCCACCACCATTTCCTCAACGACTAGCTCAACATAAAAAAGATAAACAATTTGCTAAATTCCTTGAAATATTAAAGAAATTAACAATCAATATACCTTTTGTCGAAGCTTTAGATCGGATGCGAAATTATGTAAAATTTATGAAAGATAATCTAAATAAGAAAAGAAAATTCATCGATAATGAAACGGTCGCACTTAGTGAAGAGTGTAGTGCTATTATTCAGAAGAAGATTCTGAAAAATTGAAAGATCTCGGTAGTTTCACTATACCACGCGCTATAGGAGAAAAATTTTATGGAAAAGCTTTGTGTGACTTAGGAGCAAGCATCAATCTAATGCCTCTATCGATTTTTAAGAGATTAGTATTAGGAAAAATTACACCTACTTCGGTAACTCTTGATTAGGTGATCGTTCGGTTACTTATCCTAAGGGAGTTATTGATGATGTGTTAGTAAAGGTGGATAAATTTATCTTCCCAGTAGATTTTATTGTTTTAGATATGGAGGAAGATAAAGAAATTCCTATTATTTTAGGAAGACCATTTTTAGCTACTGGAAAAGCTATGATTGATGTTCAAAAAGGAGAATTAACTATGAGAGTAAATGACCAAAAAGTTACCTTTAATATTGCAAAATCAATGAAATATCTCGTGCTAGAAAAAGATGATGAATGTTTTCGGATGGAAATACTTGAACAATTACAACGCGAACATTTTAAGGAATATTACGAAGATAATTTAGAAAGAGAAAACACTGAATTAATTGAAGATAATAATGAAGAATTAGATTATATTCAGGAAAAATTTGAATTTTTGGATAATATTGAAAACACTGACAAAAATATAGTTCCATCAATTATTAAACCTCCTGAACTTGAGCTAAAAATATTACCTGATCATTTGAAATATGCTTATTTAGGTAATTCTTCAACTTTACTAGTTATTATTTCATCCGCATTAAACGAATCTCGAGAACAAAAACTTTTAGAAACTTTAAAAAAATATAAGAAAACTTTTGGTTGGACTTTAGCAGATATTAAAGGAATTAGTCCTTCAATCTGTATGCATAGAATTATTTTAGATGATGAACATAAACCTAAAGTAGATCACCAAGGAGATTAAACCCAATAATGAAAGAAGTGGTTAAGAAAGAAATTTTAAAATGGTTAGATAATGGTATTATATATCCTATTTCTGACAGTGCTTGGGTAAGCCCAATTCACTGTGTTCCTAAGAAGGGAGGAGTGACCGTCATCGTCAATGAAAATAACGATCTTATTCCTATAAGACAAGTTACTGGTTGGCGTATATGTATTGATTATAGGAAATTAAATACTGCCACCAGAAAAGATCACTTCCCTTTACCATTTCTAGACCAGATGTTCGATAGATTAGCCGGACATAAGTATTTTTATTTTCTAGATGGATACACCGGTTATCATCAAATACAAATTGTTCCTGAGGATCAAGAGAAAACTACATTTACTAGTCCTTATGGAACTTTCGCTTATCGAAGAATGCCTTTTGGATTATGTAATGCACCAGCAACATTCCAGAGATGTATGATGTCTATATTTAGTAAGTTAATTGACAATGGAATAGAAGTATTTATGGATGATTTTTCTGTATTTGGAACATCATTTGACACATGCTTAACTAATCTTGAAAGAGTATTAGAAGTATGTGAGAAAACAAATTTAGTTCTAAATTGGTAGAAATGTCAATTTATGGTTGCTGACGGCATTGTATTAGGGCATAAAATTTCGGAAAAAGGCATGGAAGTAGACCCTGCAAAAATTCAAGTTATAGCTAAATTACCACCTCCAACTACGGTAAAAGGGGTAAGAAGTTTTCTTGGACATCTTTGGATTCTACGGACGCTATATAAAAGATTTTTCAAAAATTACTAAACCTACTATGCCAACTTCTCGAAAAGGACAAGAAATTTGAATTTACAATCGAATGCCTGGATGCTTTTGAACTCTAAAAGAAAAATTAATTACGGCACCTATAATAGTTTCACCTAGCAGGAGAAACCATTTGAGCTTATGTGTGATGCTAGTGATTATGCTTGTAGGAGCGATTCTTGAGGCAAAGATATGAAAAGATTTTTAAAGTTATATACTTATGCTTAGTAAAACTCTAAACGATGCTTGAAATAAATTATACGATTACTGAGAAGAGAATTATTAGCGGTAGTATATGGTTTTAATAAATTTAGACCTTATCGATTGGAACAAAATGTATCGTGCATGCTGATTATTCTGCTATCGAATATTTAATGCAAAAGAAAGATTTCGAACCAAGATTAATTAGATGGATGTTATTAATGCAAGAATTCGATTTTGATATCGTTAATAAGAAAGGAGCCGATAATCGAATTGCGGATCATTTATCAAGATTAGAAAATCATGAATTATCGATATTGAAAATGAAATTATAGACGGTTTTCCTGATGAACAACTATATAATATCAATGAGTGGAAAATACCATGGTATGCTTAATATAGTAAACTATATAGTTAGTAATATTTTACCACTTATGTTAACTTTGCAACTACAGAAAAAATTCATCCATGATACGAAAACCTATTTTTGGGATGAACCATATTTATATAAACGATGTAAGGATTTAATTATTAGAAGATGTGTACCTTATGAAGAAAGCTGAACCAATTATTCAAAAATGTCATGATTCGATTTTGGAGGACATTTTGGGATCGATAAAGCTGCTTATAAGATTCTACAATCTGGATTTTGCGCTACTACTATTTAGAGATGTATACGGATATATTAAAACTTGCGATAAATGCCGAAGAGTAGGAAATATATCTAGAAGAAACGAAATGCCTCTCAAATTTTATATTAGAAGTTGAAATTTTTGATGTTTGGGGATTAGATTTTATTGGACCTTTTATTCCTTAGTTTGGAAACTCATATATATTAGTAGTTGTTGATTATGTTTCCAAATGGATTGAGGCACAAGCTTTACCTAGGTGTGATGCTAAGAGTGTTTCAAAATTTCTGATGAAAAATATTTTTACTAGATTTGGAATGCCGAGAGTGATTATTACTGACGGAGGAACTCATTTTAGAAATAAATACATTCACAAACTAGTAGAAAAATACAATATTACTCATAAGATATCCATTGCTTATCATCCACAGACTAGCGGATTAGCTGAAGTATCCAATCGTGAGATTAAACGTATTTTAGAAAAATCTGTAAACCGAAATAGGTTAGATTGGTACTATTAGATTAGACAATCTGCATTATGGGCTTATAGGACTGCTTATAAAACTCTGATTGGAATGACTCCTTACAGGCTTATTTATGGAAAAACATGCCACTTACCGGTTGAATTAGAACATAAAGCATATTGGACGATTAAAAAATTTAAATATAATATGAAGGAAGCTGGTGAGAAGAGATTGCTGCAATTAAATGAATTGGAAGAATTAAGAAATGAATCTTATGATAATGATCGGATTTATAAAGAAAAGATGAAATTATGGTATGATCGGAAGATTAATCAGAGAAATTTTGAACCAGGATAGGAAGTTTTGTTATATAATACTAGATTAAAATTATTTCCTGGAAAATTGAAGTCTCGATGGTTAGGACCTTTCACCATAACTCAAATATTTTCATACGGAACTATAGAAATCGAAGATCCCAAAGCTTGGACATAAATTTAAAGTTAATGGACATAGATTAAAACCATATTTCGAAGGTATAAGACCAAACTATAAAGAGGTTTTAATGCTTAGTCAACCTAATTAATAATTGAAATTAGGTCGGGCTGACGACGTTAAACCAAGCACTTTATGGGAGGCAACCCATATTAGTTATCTATTTTTATTGTATCTTAATAATTAGTTTATATTATTGAAACTTTACTACTCAAATTTTATTAAGAATCGTCACATATTCGAACCTTTATGATGAGAAAAGAAATTATTCGATTTAGAGCGAAATTGGACATTATTTTGAAATCTCGCCGACGGCGAGGTCGATACTCGCCGACAGCGAGGTTCGCGCCTAATTCAGTTTATTTATAAGCTCGCTGACAGCGAGAAACAAGCCC
>JAKZJZ010003030.1:0-11512 GCA_022702705.1 Papilionanthe hookeriana x Papilionanthe teres | reverse complement strand
TGATTTCAATTCCACGATGTCGGAAAACGAATCCTAAGAATTTCCCAGAGGTGACGCCGAAGGCGCATTTTAAGGGATTCATCTTAAGGTTAAATTGTCTTAATCGTTCGAAAACAATCCTCAAATCATACAGGTGGTTTTCCTTTACTTTGCTTTTGATGACCACATCGTCCACGTAGCATTCGACTTGATTGTGGATGATATCATCAAAAATTCTTGTCATCGCTCTCTGGTAGGTTGCTCTTGTGTTCTTCAGTCCGAATGGCATCATTGTGTAACAATATACTCCGATCGGCGTTCTGAATGATGTAAGTTTTTCATCTTCTGGAGCCATTTTTATCTGGTTGTATCCTGAAGATCCATCCATGAATGAGAATATTTCATGTGTTGAAGCAATGTCGATCATTAATTCTGGGATCGGTAGAGGGAATTCATCTTTTGGACATGCCTTGTTTAAATCTCTGAAATCCACACAAATCCTAATCTGACCATTCTTCTTCCTGACTGGTACCACATTGTCAAGCCAAGTCGTGTATTGTTCTTCACGGACAAATTTAGCGTCTATTAGCTTTTCAACTTGAGCTATGACTTGTTGTTCGATTTCTAGACGCATTCTTCTGGGACCTTGTCCGGCTGGAACGAAGTAGGATCCACTCCTAGCTTATGGATTGCGACCTGCGGAGCTAATCCTGGCATCTCATCATAGCTCCAAGCAAAACAGTCTTTAAATTCCATTAATAACTTGATTATTTCTTCGGAGTCTTCTTTATTGAGTAAGGAGCTAACAAAGGTAGGTCTAGGCTCTTCGCTAGTACCTAAGTTAACTTCCGTTAATTCATCTATTGTAGATTTGATCTCTTCTTCGAACTCTGGTGGAGCGTTTCCAATTTGTAAATCTTCAAGTTCTTTTATAGTTTCCATGCAGTTTTCATTAGACTCGCAAGTGACAACCAAGCAAAATTCGATATCGTCAGTCGATCCTCTCGTGCCGAATCCGAGACCATGTTTTGAATTGGGTGGACGACCGAAGTTGTTCCATAATTTTTCAAAATGTTATGATTGACCTTTTGTCCATTGTCGAGGTAGGAAACCACGCTGAATTTAATTTTGAACACAGGGAGAGTACCACTCAAAAGGTAATTCCATTAATTCTGATGAAGTAGCATCTTCAAATTGTACACTGTTTTCAGTTTTAGAGGATGGAGCACCACGGTAGAATTTGATGGGCTTTGCACCGCCGCTACGTACCTCTTTGACCACCATACCCTCGATCTTATTAGAATGGATCGGGGTCAGGGTCATAGTATGTACATAGTGGTTAATCTTCTCGTACATCGATTTATATTCTTCATTCTTTTCATCTTCGAGAGAGATCCTGAATTGTTGCTTCTTCCGACTTATTGTCACTACTTCTTGCTTGATCTCGTTTTCTTCTTCAGAACTATCTTCCCAATCAACATTGATGGCTGGTTTCCTCTGTCCAACTGTCTTAACGTCTCTACCACGACCTCGTCCCCGGCCTCGACCTCGGATGCTAGTTGTGGAGAAACCTTCACCATCTTGCCGTAAGGGAGTGGTGAGTGACTGTTGGACTAGAACTTCAGGTTCTTCGTCATCCCGAACTTCCTTTGCTTCATTCGTTATAGTATCTCTGGAAAAGATTGTTTTCTTCGGAGGTGCATAATAAGCTGCATCTTCATGGATTCCAATCTCATGTACGGAGAATAGTTGTAAGTCACCTTTGATGCACTGTTCTCCTCCATCATAGTATTTGATGCACTGATGTAGAGATGATGGTACCATCCGGTTCTCATGTATCCATGGTCGGCCCGAGTAGAGTGTTGAATGACGTTTACGAATCAATTATGTGAAATTTTGCGGTTGTCTTTGCCAAGTCACCGGTCTTCATTAGCAGTGTTATTGATGCGAGGGCTCTTTCTCCTTTACGGTTGAATCCTCTTAATAACATTTTGTCTGCTTCGAGCTCGCGAACATCAATTTCCAAGTATGCTAGCATTCGAAGATTCATTATATTGATTGATGCTCCTGGATCCACCAATACTCTGGAGAGTGTAAACTTCCCAATTGTAACTGAAATGTACAACGGTCTGTTGTGATCTGCTGTCCCAACTAGTAGGTCATTGTCCGTGAAGGTAACACCTCGCTGTTCCTTTAACGAGCAAACCTCATCTAAGGAATCTCCGGTCATTTGAGCTAAGCAAATTTTTGGATCAAGCAAGGCCTTGATCAGAGCTTCTCTCATCTCCTTTGATAAGATGAGAGCGTCGTAGATGCTTAGTTTGGCTGGTAGTTTCCTAAGATGGGCTAGCACGTTGTAGTCTACTTTATTTCCATGTGTCTCGATTTCTTCCCGAATGGGTATTTCTTCTTCCGGGGTTGGTTCTTCCTGGACAACCACTTGCTTTCCTTTGTCCTTTGGACCCATTCTCGGAGGTAGAACTCTTCCACTTCTTAAGTTGACTTCTATAATTTCTCCTGAATCTAGTATTGAGTTTGCTGGTGTCTCCTCCTAAATCGGAATGACAGGTTCTTCTGGATTAGCTTCAGAGTCTGAAGGTTCTAACTCTATTGTGACTGGAGCTCCTCGAAACTCGAAAATAGATTCATTGCTTGTTAAACTCTCGTAGCCTCCTTGGTGGATGTCTTCTTTGTCATTGTGATCGTCGAGATTGTGTATGATTTGAGAATTTTTACTTGTATCGGAATCGATGTCAGGATTAGGTTGGTTGTCGCTAGTTACGTAATCGTTAGAAACAGTCAAAACGTAGCCAAAGCCATAACCCTTATCATTATAAGATCCCACCGGAGTGAGAAGATAATCATACAGAGTCAGAGGTTCGAGGGATTTCTCCCCCGAATCGGAAACAACCATCCTAGGATAAGCGGCCCTGAGTACAGCCTTAAGAGCCTCGGTCTTTTCTTCTTCATCAATTTTCTTCTTTTCTTCAATCATCTCTCGTTGAGATGGTTCTTCTATCGCAAGTGATAATGCCGACTTGACAGGTTTCGAACTCTGAATTGAGGCTCGTACCGAAGTGGTTTGGATGAGATCCAAAATCTTCTTCGAAGACTTTGTCCAGGCGGTAGTCCATCCATCATCAGTTGTATAGGGATCTATCGGAACAAAGAAATCCGTTGAGATAACATTGACGGAACCTCCTTTCTGGGGTTCCTTCATGTATTCCTTCGGGATCGTTATGTTCCCTTTTCGAAGATTGTCGTTGAGTCAACTTTTGAAGGTAATACAATCTTCTATCTTATGTCCGAGCATCCGGTGATAAGGGCAAAAGTTGGGATCACCTTTCCTGTCGACTTCTTCTGGTTTCTTAGGCTCTGGCAGTTGGAAATCTTGAGTCTTCATCAGACTGCGGAACATTTTTGGCACTGCCTCATTCTTGAACAGATACTCCCTGCTTAGAAGCTCTTTTAACGTACGTTGTGGACGAGGTGGTTGTTCATACTGTTGAGAAGACTGATAGCTGTGTCGGGATTGCTGGTAATTCTGTTGAATTCTTTGCGGCCGTTACGGCGGTATTTGTATTGGTCGCTTGCCTTTATCGGCTCGTTGCGACGATCCGGACTTCTTTTCAAAAGTTTTCACGGGCTTCTGTTTGTCTGTTTTGTCGGTGAAACTTAATTACTTCGCCTCCTCTTGAAAGCTTTCGGCCTTGCTTAACAACTTCTCGAAAGTCTTAATAGTAAATCCCTTGAGGAGAAGTGCAATCGGGCCATGAATGCTCTTCAGTAAAATGCGATTGCATCTTTGTTCTTGTAGTTGTGGTTCACACTTCATACTTAGATTCCTCCATCGAAGTATGTAGTCCACGAAGTTTCATTCGGCTTCGATTCTCTACCACTAAATCACCTATAGTGATGTGGTGCTGAGCTCCGGCAAATCGCTTGATGAAGAGGTTCTCTAATTCTGAAAATGTCTTCACCGAACCGTTTGTTGACCTCATTTTTGATGAGGTCTTCCTTTCTTCTTTTTAGTGCTTAGGATCTAGCCTTAGGCTTTTCCTTTGACTATCTTAGAGGACTAGAATTGGGACCCGCCTTTTAGAAATTCAAACCACTTCTAAACTCCTGCAAACTCCACAAACTTGACTATAGACCCCTAATCACCTAGAGGGTTGAAATCGAAATATGGAAGTTTAAAGGATGAGTTCCTATAGGACTCTTTGGCCTTAGGAGCGCCTACGGGTGGCTGGTGCAGTGAAGGGGCGACATACACTACACTTACACACTACATTTCCACACACTTCCTAAAACCACACCCATACCCAACTTGACCTCCGACTCATGTAGGTGATTCACATGGATGGTCCTTAACCCTAAGCCCTTGGCTAAGAGGGTTAGGAACAACATAGTGAATGCCTCGAATGAGTCCTTTCATGGCTCATATGGGCTTGAAATGGCTTCATGGCTCAACCAAAATGATTTCACCCCACTCAAATTCACCCAATCTTCAATTTCCCAAATTTTCAATTTTTGACCCCAGGGACCACTACACCTACTAAACTACCCAAAACCGCGAAATTACCAAATTTTTGCAAAATTTCCAAATTACCTAAAATTTTCCAAAATCAATCCCAAACACCTCCACATCACTCAAATTGATCATCCATACCCAAAAATACCAAAAATTCCAAGAAAACCTCCCAATACCCTCCGAAATAACCCAAAATACCCTTCTTGGCCTAAAAATCCAAAAATTCAAAAAATTCCCAGAAAATTCCAGAAAATCCCAAATATTCCCAATTTCATTTTGTCCAACTACACCATGGGCCAATTTTGTCAATTTACCCTACTTTTGTCAAAACCCCCGATTTGACCCATTTTAATCCAAAGTGAACCCGATGTCAAACCAAACCTATCCAATTGACCCCAATTTTGGTCCAATTCAATTCTAAACTTCAATTCAACATTCCTAATACTAATTTAGACCAAATCCAAGTCCAATTTGATTGACATTTGGATCCAATTCCACTTTTGACCTTAAGGCCCATTTTTTGACCTAAGCCGAAACCTAACCCAAATGAACCCAAACCCCAAAATCAAAGCCCAACCAAAGTCAAAACCTCTTTGAAACACTCCCATAAACACTTCTCAACAATAATTCTACATAAATTTCAACCCTAGCCCAACATTGGCCCAACTTGGCCCATTTGGACCTATATTAGCCCATTCACCAAAAGAATCCAAATCCGACCCAATTCAAGCCCAAACTACCCCAAATTTGCTTCAAGTTACTCATGACACATCCATGAGCTAAACCAACAATTATTTGGCCCAACCTTTTACAAAAATTTTCATCCATGAACACATTCATAAACTTAAAAGCCCACTTCCCTTAAACCTTTCTAAAAGCCCATTTCCTTGAAAATTCAAAAGCCCAAATCTACCCTAAAGCCCACATGACATCTCCATTTGTCATCCATTTAATTAAATCCATTACCTAAGTCCTAAAATCACCATCAAATTATTCCAAATCAAGTTTCATACAAATTTCCATCAAAACATCCAAAATTCTTAAAACCCATTTTCATGAAATTGACCCGAAGCTTTTCCCAAGCGAAATGGAGCCAAGGATGAGCCATTCACAAGCCATATGAAGCCATGAAAGTTTGGCATGTGACCATGCCATTAATGGCAAAAGGAGGAGGTCCTTTAACCATCTCCTAAAAGTCATTAACCTTAAGCATGTCTCCCCTTAACCAAGATTTAATCCAAATATTCTTGGATAAGGACATCACCACCTCTTGACCGGCTAGCCTGGCTGATCTTCTCGGCCAAGACCGGCCATGGGGAGGTGAACCCAACCCAAACCAATGGGTTGACCAATTTCAAGCCAAAATGACCCCCTCCCCATTCCATTTTAATTCGAACACTTTACACATGTCCAAACCCAATTGACTTCACCATTGCCGAGCCACGACCTCCACGGTCAAGATGGTGACCCATGCCTGTCGGCCGGCCGCTCGGATCGCCGGAAAACACCACACCGAGAGCTCGCATGTGAGCCGACTTTGGAATTCCACCTTGCTGAGCTGCCCCATGCCCAGATGGCCACCATGGCTGTTCTTCTCCTCACCGGAGCAGGCTGATCCCGAAGCCCTAACTCCCCACAGGGAGGCCTCCCGGCCGGCTCATTTAAACTCCACCCCTCTCGGCCATAAGAGGAGCCAAGCACAAACCTTGCCAAAACTACGCAAAATTGTTCCGGACCCTTCTCCACCCTTAGAGCACTTGATCCCAGGTGGAATTCACTGCCATTTCTCCTCCGAAAGCTCGATTTCGGAGTTGAAATTCCACCCAAAACCGGGACACTTCTCCACGGTGAGCCAATTCTCGAATTGATTGGCTCTACACCTTCACCGGACCGAGGGAAGGTGTCCACCCTCAAAAGCCCATCTCCAGGGCCACCCGGTTGCTCAGGCCTCCAAGCTTTGTGATCGGGCTTGGTCGAAATCATATCCGGACAATTCCCAGGACCGGGAGACTTCATGCGGAGCTTCGCTGGGACCCAATCGAAGGTGCAACAACTCTCGGATTGAAGCCACACTTCTACGAGCCAAGGTATGAGTTAACTCTCCATCCCGAGCTTCGGAGATTCTCCATTTCAAATGCCTTAGTTTCGATGCATGTTAGCCAGTATAGATGTGTTCGTCTCTTCGAAGACGAATCCGTAGAGTATAAGAACATAAAAATCCATTGAGAATCGAGTGAGATCTTAGGGATTTAGTGTGGACGGCTCTCGGGTGAGAACACTTGGGGACGATGAACGGATGCGCGTCCATTCGATACACGCGCGGACGAACGGCTCGAGATCGCGTCGGACCGGGAAACGGTGCGAGAACCGCGGGGCCCGGGCTGCCGACTCGGATGGCGGCGCCCAATCACGGCGCGACACGTACCCCTTCGGAGGCTGCCGATGTTTCGCGCGGCGCCGCGTGGATAAATAGAAAAATAGGGTATTTTCTGATTTATTTAATTCCCTAAACTTCAAAAATTCATATCTACTGTGTAGGAAAATCATAAAAATAAAATAAAAATACCCTCTTGCTCGGTGAACGAGAGGAGAATAATGTGGAAAAGAAATCACTTAATTTCATCAAATATTTTATTTTTTATAATTTATTTACTCTCTGCATTGTTTTAATTCTCCATGCATGCATACAATTCACCATGGCATGAGACCATAGGGCTTTTGAAGCCTCTGAATTTGGGAACATTCCCTGAATTTTCCAAAGTCGAGGCCATCCTATGAAGAGTTCTTGATTTTTCAAGTTCAGGTCACTTGTTTTGAGTATTTTAATTCCAGTAAATAGCATGTTGTGAAATAAATTCTAGGAAAATTTGGTGATGTTCCTTATGACCAGAGAACCCTAGGAAAAATAGGTTTTGACTTAGTTCATTTAAAACAACCCTAATTGGCTTAAACACCCAAAATAGGTCTTTAATTAATTAGAATTAACCAGGCATTAAATTGACTTGAAATCAATTCTCCACTGACCTTTAGGATCGGAGGAATCCACCATAAAAATTTGAGGTCGATTGGACTTGGTTAACCCCACTAATTGGGTTGATTAAGTCACTTAGCCATTTTAAACTTTAAAAATTCATAACTTTTAAAATACTTTTTAAAAATTCACTAAATTGGTTTTGGAGCCTCTCCGATATCAGGGGAACCTAAGAAAATTAAAATTTCAATTTTACTGAAAAAGCTGATTTTTAATAATATTTTAATATTTTAATAATTAAAAAATAATAAAAATCACAAAAATAATAAAATTCACCAAAATGTCACATTTTGGATTTTAATCACTTAGGAACAAACCCCATATTTTTCCTAAGTCTATTTAGTGAGATATTAAATTTTAAAGCCCTAGGGTAATTTTAAAATTAAAAAAATGTATTTTCTAGCATTTTCACTAAAATAATTACAATAAATCATAAAAAATCAGAAAATTGCAAAATTTGCTTCTCTGGTTTCCTTGGTATCAGAGAGATTTTTGAAAAATATAAAATCCATTTTTCAACATTTATTTTATTTTTAAATTAATTAACACTCCAAAACTCAAAATAATTATAATAAAAATAATATAATTCAAAAAATCACCAAAATTGGTCCAAGTGCTTCTCTGGTCATTAGGAATGTCCCTAATTTTATTAAGGATAGAAACTTTCCTTTGGTCATGTTATCAAATTTCCCTTGAAAATCTCTATTTTCCACAAAAATAATTATATAAATAAATTAAATACGAGAAAAATCACATTTTCTCCTCTCATGTCTTTATTGACATATGAGTGAAGTCACATAAAAATTTCAAGTTCATTTGAGTTCAATTTAGTGAGTTATGAAATTATTAAGCTTAAGGGGTAAAATGGTAATTAAAATCTTTAATCCTTAATTAAAACTTTAGGTTTAATAAAAATTAACAAGTAAAATATTTGATCCTAATCTGATTCGGATGATTGAAATTTAAATAATTAAAGGGTAGAAACCCATTAAATAATTTCAAAATGATTAAACTTTAATTAAATAATGGATTAAATTTGGAAGAATAATAAAATTGGAATCATTAAAATAAGGGACATTTATTAGGAAGAGATTTATTCTTTAATTTAAAAATCCCTAAATTAATCATCTCATTAATATTCAACTCTTAATTAAAATGATAATTCAAATTCAAAATATTAAAAGACTTAATCATTAAAGCTAAAGATCAAATTATTAAACTCTTTCAAAAATTTCAATTAAAATTAAAAATAAAGTAAATTAAAGATAAATTAAATTAAAATTAAATTAAATTTAATAATTAAATTAAATTAAGACAAATTAAATTAAATTAAATTAAATTAAAATTAAATTAACTTAAATTAAACAATTAAATTAAATTAAATTAAATTAAATTAAAATTAAATTAAATTAAATTAAACAATTAAATTAAATTAAATTAAATAATTAAAATTAAATTAAATTAAATTAAACAATTAAATTAAATTAAATTAAATTAAATAATTAAATTAAATTAAATCAAATCAAATTAATTAAACACCAAATCAAATTAAATTGAACTATGTTAAACTAAATTAAAACTCAATTAAATTAAATTGAATTAAATATAACATCACCTAAAACGAGAAAGAAAATAAATTTAAAAAAAAAACAACTTGAACACTATTCCAATTTAAACCCTTTAACTTAAATCAAATCATTTGAATACTAATTTACCCTTGAAAGCTTTAGTTATTATAGCTCCTAAATAAAACATTAAATGAAGTGTCACTTCACTCATAGGATATTCGAATGTCCTAGTTCAGCTGAAAGCGAGTTAACAAAACTTGAAATTCTTGGACGATTAATTCATTTGTATAATTAAATTCATTTGAACTTAAAACAATCCAGAAATATTGAAAAGATGTTTAAGATCCTTCTTAAGCACTTTCTCGATATGATAGGACATTTATAAGAACAATTGAATTTGATTATTCTTTGATGAAGAAAATCGTCCTTAAACAAAACACGAAGAACTTAGACGTCATAGGAAATGACTAGCTATAGGATTAGGAATTTGGTAGAAAACCATAACCTTTCCCTTAGCTTTCACTAGGAACTTGCTTAAATATGCTAATTGTGTTTTAAGTGCGGTTTGGGATGACGGGAAGACCCTCCGGGTACGCATTTGTATTATTGCAATTTACTTTCTACCGCAATTTATTTTCCAGCGATTTACATTATTGCGATTTACTTTATTATGCTTGCGTTTATTTTTCTTGCATGATAAAACAAGCATTGCATGAAAACCCACACCTTTAGGATAGTCCCTAAAGCTGAAACCAAAATTAAGTTAAAAGTCATTGCAAGATAAAATTCACCGCCACAACATTTCAAAATATAAAACAACTCGAAAATTTAATCACAAACAGAACACGAAACTACGATTACAACTAAATTAAAACGTCTGTTGGATGATCGGGAATACCTCGGATGATGTAACCTACGTGTTGCTAGCGGGATTTCCCACGGTCTAAATGAAAGTGTGGAACTCATTCGGTTGAGTTTAGCAAATTCATACGGACTTAAGTGAATGCGATAAAAATAATGATGCGGAAGGATGGAACCAGTGGGATCTTAACCGGTGTCGTTATAATCAACTTTAAGATTTGTTTTAATTAAAACGTAAAAAACACTTGGAAATTAAGATTTTCTCTGAAACCAAAACACTTTTCTCATCCACGATTTATGATTTCTAAAACTAAACCTCTGCAACAACGAGGAGCTCGGAGCATGGTGGGCGGCACGACCATCGTCATCGATGAAACTCGAGTGCTACTTGACAAAACTTTCCTAGGAATTAAAACAACCGAAGCCATAGGACTTCGAGGTAGCTTGCACAGTGCAACATAAATCCTCGAACTCTTCGTTAGGCATTTGCATTGCAAATTAAGCCCTAACGGTCTTAGGATTTCGAGGTAGTCGTCCGATACTGACAATAAACCCTCACATCTTCTAGAGTTTATTTGTTTGATTTTATCATACAAATATAAGCCACAATTAATTGAAATTGGCGAGATTGAAATATCAAATAAGTATTAGGACTTTCCTAAATTCGAAGCGAAACGATAGGATAGTCGGGAAATTATCGAAGTTCACTTCGAATCGGTGATTTCTCCTACCTTTCTTCCTTTGGATTCACGAAAACAAAATGTTCCAAAAATTTGATCCATTCCCTATTGAAACTCCAAAATTCAATCTTTGAAAACCTTAAACTTTGAAATTCTTGAGAGCGAGAATCATTGATTATTATCGAGAGTTTTCTTAGGTGATTCCGTCACTTAAGATGTAATTAGCTATAGGGGCTTGCCCTTATAGGGAATTTTAAAGAACCCGGAGTAATATAAACCCTGTTTAATGTTTTCATATTAAGCGGGGAAACTTGTCGGCTTATAAAATTGGTTCGCGGACCAAACGGATGTCACTTAATCTTCTAGTTTATTTAATCGAGCCCCACGATCAAGCGATGTGTGTCTATCCTTAGGGATAGATACACGGTTTGTGGTGCGGTGCTCGTTTATATAAACTATTTGGGATGTGAGGTCGGTTTAATCTCATATCTTAAAACCTTCAAATTTAAAATTATTTTCAAAATCAAATACTACTTTTCAAATTATTTATTTTAATTAAATTAAAAATTCGCAGACGATTTACGGTAGGCGACCCCTCTTCGAAATAAAACACGACCTAAAAATATGCCGACGGGATTTACGGCGACTGCATGGGGAGAATTCCTTTCTCCATTATAATCGAATAATTACGCTTTCGAAAATCGGTAGTGTATCCATGTACCCTAATGGATCGAACTACCTTCTTTCCGTTGGAATACTATGTTCATTTCTATCTTGAACAAGTATAGCCAACATTCTCTCGGATTTAGGAGCCCTTTGTTTAGACACCCCTAAACGAGAGGTTCCGAGATCCTTTACCTCA
>JAKZJZ010000303.1:0-56473 GCA_022702705.1 Papilionanthe hookeriana x Papilionanthe teres | reverse complement strand
TCATGTTCTTATGCTCTATGGATTCGTCTTGAAGAGACGAACACATCTATACGGTTATCATGCATTGAAATTAAAGCATTCGAAATGGAGAATCTCTAGAAGCTCGGGATGAAGAATTAGCTCATACCTTAGCTCAGAGAAGTGTGGCTTCGATCTGAGAGTTGTTGCACCTTCGATTGGATCCTAGTAAGCTCCAGATGAAGTCTCCCGGTGCAGTGAATCGTCCAGGTTGGACTTCGACCACGACCCGATCACAAAGCTTGGAGTCCGGAACGGATGGGTGGCCCGGAGAGGGGCTTTTGTCGGTGGACTTCTTCCCTTGGTCCGGTGAAGGTGTAGGACCAATCAATTTGGGGATTGGTTCACTGTGGAGAAGTGTCCTGGTTTTGGGTGGAATTTCAACTCTGAAATTGAGCTCACAGAGAAGAAATGGTAGAGGGATTTCAGTGGGGATCAAGTGCTCTGTGTATGGGGAGTAGTCTGGAACAATTTTGGCAGAGTTTCCTTAAGGTTTGTGCAACTCTCCTCTCATGGCCGTGAGGGTGAGGGGTTTAAATAGGCATGGCTGGAGGGCCTCCCAGGGGGAGTTGAGGGCTGGGATCAGCTGCTCTTGGCATGTGAAGAACAGCCATGGTGACCATTGGGCATGGGGCAGCTCAGCAAGGGAGAATTCCAAAGTTTGGCTCCTCCCAAGGTCTCGGCCATGGTGTTTTCCGGCGACCTGGTGGCTGGCCGGCAGTGCACCGGTCACCATCTTGTTCGGGTGGGTCGGGGTCGGGGTTTAGTGTAGGCAATCGGCAAATGCCATGTGTAAAAGGCTTGGATTAGAATGGAATGGGAGAGGGCTTATTTTGGCTCAAATTGGTCAACCCCCCATTTGGGCTAGGTGCACCACCCAAGGCTTTGTTTAGGCTGAATAGAAAGTGATTTAGGTCAGCTTAATCGAGTGGGGAATGGTCACCATCCAAGTACAATTAAGCTTAAGCAAGATTTAGTGGAATCATGGGAGTGGTTAATCACCTTTAGGAATTAAGGAAAGAGTCTCCTCCTTTTGCCCAAAATGGCATGGTGACATGTAAAGAGGCTCTCATGGCTTCCATGTGGCTCATGCATGGCTTCATGGCTCACCTTTGGCTTGGGAAAAGTCAAGTCAATTTCATGGAAATGGATTTAAGAAAAATTTTGGTATTTAGGGGTGATTTGGCATGAGGCTTGATTTGGAATTATTTGATGATGGAATTATAACTTAGGTAATGGCTTTGATTAAATGGATGGCAAATGGAAATGTCATGTGGGCTTTAGGGCCAATTTTGGGCTTTTGTATTCTGGTGGAAATGGGCTTTTAGGAAGGTTTAGGGAAGTGGGCTTTTAGGTTTGAAAATGAATTTATGGATAGAAATTTTGTAAAGAGGTTGGGCCAAATAATTGTTGAGTTTGGTTTAGGGATGTGTCATGAGTGGTTTGGAGTCAATTTGGTGTGATTTGGACTTGAATTGGTTTGAATTTGGGTTTAATTGGTAAGTGGGCCTATGTAGGTCAAATCGGGCTAACTTGGGCCAATGTTGGGCTAGAGTTGAAATTGATGTAAAATTAATGTTGGGAAATGTTTATGGGAGTGTTTCAAAGAGGCTTTGGCCTGGGTTAGGTTTTGATTTTGAGGTTTGGGTTCATTCTGGGTTAAAATGGGTTTAGGTCAAAATTGGGTCTTTTAGCTTTGGGTTGAATTTGAGTGGGGTTTGGGTCTAAATTTTGGGCAAATCATGTTAGTGTTTTGTTTGTGGGCATGTCAAGGATGATTTAGAAAAGATTTAGGGTTAATTGGAGTTGAATTGGGTGAGTTTGGGTTAGGTTTGGGTCATGGGTCCAAATTGGGCTTTAAGGCCAAAAGTGAAATTGGATCCAAATTTCAATCAAATTGGGCTTGGATTTGGTCTAAATTGGTGTTGGAGATGTTGAATTGCAGTTTAGAATTGAATTGGACCAGAATTTGGGTCAATTGGGTAGGTTTGGTTTGACATTGGGTTCACTTTGGGTTAAAATGGGTCAAATTGGGGTTTTGATAAAAGTGGGGTAAATTGGCAAAATTGGCCCATGGTGTAGTTGAACAAAATGAAATTGGGAATATTTGGGATTTTCTGGAATTTTTTGGGAATTTTCTGAATTTTTGGATTTTTTTTTTTGGCTAAGAGGGGTATTTTGGGTATTTGGAGGGTATTGGTAGGTATTTTTGGAATTTTTGGTATTTTTGGCTATGAATGCTCAATTTGAGTAATGTGGAAATGTTTGGGAATGATTTTGGGGAATTTGGAAATTTTTGAGAAATTTGGGCTATTCAGGGCTTTGGGTAGGTTGGCGGGTGTAGGGTCCCGGGGGTCAAAAATTGAAAATTTGGAAAATTGAAGATTGGGTGGATGTAAGTGGAATGAAATCATTTTTGTTGAGCCATGAAGCCATATCAAGCCCACATGAGCCATGAAGGGACTCATTTGAGGCATTCACTATGTTGTTCCTAACCCTCTAGCAAGGGCTTAGGGGTTAAGGACCATCCATGTGAATCACCTACATGAGTCGGGAGGTCAAGTCGGGTATGGGTGTGTTTTTAGGAAGTGTGTGAAAGTGTAGTGTGTAGGTGTAGTGTGTGTGCAAGTCAACCCTTCACTGCGACCGAGCCACCCGAAGCGATCCTAAAGCCAAAGAGTCCTATAGGAACTCATCCTTTAAACTTCCACATTTGATTTCAACCCTCTAGGTGATTAGGGGTCTACAATCAAGTTTGTGGAGTTTGCGGGAGTTAAGAAGTGGTTTGAAATTCTAGGTGGTGGGTCCCAATTCTAATCCTCTAAGATAGTCAAAGGAAAAGCCTAAGGCTAAATCCTAAGTACTAAAGAGAAGAAGAGAAGACCTCATCAAAAATGAGGTCAACAAATGGACCCCCAATAGGTGTGGTGAGCTGACGGAGCACACCGCGCGTATTGGTGTTGACCGAAGAGATCAACAAAACCAACACAGATGTCCAAATGACAAACTTAGGACGAAGTAGGAGAATTTCCGCTGGGGAGTGTCAAGTATATCTCTGGAACTGGAGATTCTTGAACTCTCGCTGGGGAAATGAAAAGGAGGTGAATCCCAAATCACATGATCTCGGGAGAATTTCGTTTTAGATTTTATTTTGTTTCATGTTCAAGTCATGATGTGTGAGTTTAGATTTCAATTTGGAGTTTCAATTTAGATTGAAGTTTGTCAAGATTAATTTGAAGGGATTTGATTTGAAATGAAAATTGGAATTTTGAAGTTTTAGATGTAACATCTTCAACCCCAAAAGAAGATCGAATCGATTGGATTGGATCATTACAATGAGGAAAGATCTCAGAGTAATGCGGTATTGGATGTAAAATCCTTGACCTCAAGAGTTTAATTTTGATGTATTTCAGTGCAATAAGGAAAGAATCCTAAAGCAGTGCAGTCTTGGATGTAAAATCCTTGACCCAAAAGTTTGAATTTGATGCATTTCAGTGCAATAGGGAAAGAATCCTAAAGCAGTGCAGTCTTGGATGTAAAATCCTCGACCCAAAAGTTTGATTTGATGTATTTCAAAGTGCAATAGGGAAAGAATCCTAAAGCAAGTGCGAGTCTAGGATGTAAAATCCTCGACCCAAGAGTTTGAATTTGATGTATTTCAGTGCAATAGGGAAAGAATCCTAAAGCGATGCGGTCTTGGATGTAAAATCCTCGACCCAAAAGTTTGAATTTGATGTATTTCGAAGGCAATAGGGAAAGAATCCTAAAGCAAGTGCGGTCTTGGATGTAAAATCCTCGACCCAAGAGTTTGAATTTGATGTATTTCAGTGCAATAGGGAAAGGATCCTAAGCAAGGCGATCTTGGATGTAAAATCCTCGACCCAAGAGTTTGAATTTGATGTATTTCAGGTGCAATAGGGAAAGAATCCTAAAGCGAGTGCGGTCTTGGATGTAAAATCCTCGACCCAAAAGTTTGAATTTGATGTATTTCGAGTGCAATAGGGAAAGAATCCTAAAGCGGTGCGGTCTTGGATGTAAAATCCTCGACCCAAAAGTTTGAATTTGATGTATTTCAGGTGCGATAGGGAAAGAATCCTAAAGCGAATGCAGTCTTGGATGTAAAATCCTCGACCCAAGAGTTTGAATTTGATTGAGGTTTGATGTGAGATCTGGAAAGATCGAATTTGAGATTTGAAATTTGACTGAGATTTGATTTAAGATCTGGAAGATCGAATTTGAGATTTGATAGAGATTTGGAATGCGGAAAGATTGAATTTGAAATTTGAAATGATGAGTTTGAACTCGGTTGAAATTTGATTTAAGATTTGATTTGAAATTTGGAAGATCACATTTGAAATTTGATCGAGAATTTGATTTAACATTTATGTTGATTTTGTTTATCTTTTAATGATTCAAATTTTATTTTATCGTTTATTTAATGTTCATGTGAATTTGGTGTTTGTCATTTTTTTTTTAGATTTTTTTTTAAGGAAAGTTTTCTTTTATTCTTTTTTTTTTATTCCTTTTCTGTTTTTCGTTCGAAGTTCATTTAACTTTAACGGCGTTTCCCAATCAATTTGCACAAAAGAGGTGAAGGCCAAAAATGTGACATGGTCACTTTCATTCCAATCATGTAGAAGATACATCATACATCTTGATCTGGAATATATTTCATACAATCCATGTAGACTCAAAACGGATCGTGTATGATCTTTGTTGATCCATCCAAAGAAGCATCTCGTCAAAAATCCATGTCCGAATAGTGGGGTACATGGTCAATAACATCACCTTCCAAGCCATCCTTGGCAAGGATGCCGTATGGATGTACATTGGAGGTGTGATATTTTCCATGTAACTCACGGCTCGTAAGGCCGGAGGCTCTCTAGCTCCGGTCCGGCCGGAAATGGTAAGGTATCTTCCTGTCGTCCATCCTTCCGAACGTAATCGAGATCCGCTTCACCGGTACTCCCGGTATGCAATGCTTAGCGATATCTCGCTCCGTTGCCCTTCGGCATCATGACGGAACCTACCGGTAGTGGTATCTTTATCGGCCCTCGGAACTCACTCGGACCTCGCTATCCGGAGGTCGGATCCGAACATGATGTTACACTCGCTCAGGAAAGAGACCGTGCGTAAAGGTCCGACAAAGTCGTGGTGATCTATGTGTGGGGGTATGCGGTCACCCCGTTTGTAGATGTTGATAATGCAGCTATTGGGTATGCAATCCGCTGGCAGTACCCTCCATGTTATCAATCTCTTTACCATTCTCTTGATGACTAATGGCATCGGATCCACTCGCCCATGACGGAGTATTCCCGGTGGGTTTCCCTTCCCGTCCTCTCGCAAAGTTGTAACAGCATCCACATTGTATTGTGATTCTTCCTTTCCCTGGCATCCATCTCCGGGGTTCTGAGTATGTGTTTTCCCTTAGGCGGCCCGCTCGGCCCATTCTTTTCAAATCCCGGATGCAATCCACGATTTGCTGTTGTTCATACTCTGAGAATACGTCTGTATGTAGCTCGAGGCCTTCTAGTATATTGATTCGTCTGCCTTTAATTCTCTCGAAGTATTCAAAGGTTTTCTTTTCAACATTCTGCATTCTCTCCGAGTCGTATTCCTGAATGATCTGCAGATGGCGAGGCCTCGGTGACATATTGTGGAATATACGGTTCAATCCCTTCACGTTCTCCCCGCATACCTTGGCTCCTCGTGGATGATGCCCGTCGGGACATCCCCCGGGTTGCTTCGCAACAAGGTCATGCATCATCGGTGGTTCTATCCGGTGGCGTGGTAGCCTTCTTTCTTCGATCTTCCGGAAATTTCCCCGGTTCTTTCGTCATCCTAGGAGCCGGCCTCCTTTCTTCAGTGTTCCCGGTGAACCGGTGTCCTCGAAGTGTATGCACCGACATTAGCAACTCGTTTCGTTGCTGCCGGTCCGCAGCTAGTTTTGTTAACATCTTACGGATACGGCGATTCTTATTTCTTTGTTGCGTTGCCGTGAGAGTAGCTCTTCGAACTTCTTGAATCTCCGTAGGCGCGGCGCCGACAAGCTCGCCTTCCGCCGTAGCGACTACGGACTTCATTTTCTTATCTTCGTCAATGTTTGTCTTTCTTTTCTTGTTGCCGGATTGGTGGCTTGGGCCACCCACTTTCATCACCGTCCGTCCGGCAGCTTCTTCTCGGTCAACCGGGACTCGGTCACTTTCCTCGTATCTGTAGGCTCGCCGGTGCGAAATCCGAGTCAATCTCGATTATCGCTCCATCTTTCACCCTCTTTTCATCGAGTGCAAGGCTTACGCCATTCTTAAAGTTCGGGACCAACCGCCCGTTCGACATTTCCCCGCGAAAAGACAAGGAAAAGGATCGGGGGCCGTACTAAGAACAAGAACATTAAGAAAATGTTTATTAAAGACGTTTTTTTTATTCTTATATTTTTAAACTTAACGGGAATGAAGTGGGATAAGATCGGGAAAGAGATTTTGATTTGGAAAAGAAAACAAGGAAAAATTTATTATCAGGATTTTATTTATTTTAGCACATTTTTGTTATTTTTGGGTTCGGACCCAATCATAAGTAATTACTTCGCCCGTGTTTCTAGGGATGGAAAGTTCATTCCTTCGAAACATCAGGTAGCGTAATACTTTTTCAAGTATCGTCCATTGATCGGAAGCATATGTCGTTCTCCCTGGCAATTCACTAGCTGGTAGGAACCTCCTGAGTATACTCGCTTCAACCACAAACGGTCCTTCCCAAGTGGGTTCAAATTTTCCTCCTATCTTGCGGTGTGCAAGAATAGGTCTTTTGAGAACGAGAACTAAATCACCAACTTTGAAGGTTCTTGGGCGGACCCGGCTTGTCATGGGCTTGAACCATCTTAGCTTGGTATAGTTCTAAATTCCGTTGCGCCGTGAGTCTTTTCCTTCCGTGCTCTCTAATTCTTCTAGTCGTAATTTGGCGTTCTCTTCTGTTGTGATTTTATTTGCAATCGCAATTACGAGTGAAGGAAGCCGAACCTCTAAGGGTAACACTCGCCTCGGACCCATACACCGCAGCGTAAGGTGTAGCTTGCGTAGGAGTTCGAAGGTTGTCCGGTAGGCCCATAAGGCTTCTAACAACTTCTCGTGCCAATTTCTCTTATTATCGTCTAAAGTCTTCTTTAAAATTTGAACGAGAGTTTTATTAAAAGCTTCAGTCGAGCCGTTTGCTCTTGGGTAGTAAATTGTTGAATACCGCCGCTCGATTCCGTGTCTCCCGACAAAATTGTTGATTTGCGTGCTTCGAATGCCGACCCATTATCCGAGATGATCCTCGCGCGGCACCCCGAAACGGTAGACAACTTGGTTCTTGAAAAGCTGTAGCACGTGGTGTGCTTTCACTTCTGCAGTGAACCGCCTCGCCACTTGGAAAAGTAATTTGTAGCCGCAAGAATGAAGCGATGTCCTTTTGACGACGGTGGTTCTATTGGACCCACTATATCTGTGCCCCAACATTCAAATGGCCACGATGCAATTGTCGGATGTAGCACATTTGGAGGTTGGTGCAGAACCACTCCGTGCACTTGGCAGCGATGACGGCTCTTGGCGATTTTCATGCGATCGGTCATCATCGAGGGCCGATGATACCCTAGTCTTTTAATTTTCATTTTCATTTTCGGGCCCGACCGATGAGCGCCACGAGTCTCGAATGCACCTCCTTAACAATTTCACGGGCCTCGGACCCGCTTAGGCACCTTAGCCACATTCGATCAAAAGACCTTCCGTATAACGTATTGTTTGCTAATGCGTAGGACGAGTTCTTTTCTTGATCCGATGGGCTAGCGACCTATCGTCCGGTAGCTTTCCGTTTGCGTGTAGTTCATCAATGGTCGTCGCCAATCTTCCGTGTTTTCTATCACTGTTGCAACTGATCCTTTTTCCTTTTCTGATTTGTGTATCGTGTCTATGTCAAGCTGTGATAGGACCTGGCGTCCGTGAACTGACACTTCCACTGATTCATCTTGCAAACAGGCAAATTCTTTCGCGAGACGGGCTAAAGCATCTGCTAAAGCATTTTCTTTTCTGGGAATTTTGTAGATTGTCACATTTGGAATCCGTTCAACAATTCGTATGGCATACTCGGAAGTATTGCTCGAGTCTTGGTTTTAAAATTCCGTATTGTCCGGCGATCCGTTGAATGATTAACCGTGAATCCCCGTAGATGTTGATGTCTCGTTATCCCCATTTGAATGGTTAATTCCGGTCCCGTTATGAGGGCTTCGTATTCCGCTTCGTTGTTTGTACATGGTTACGTCAAGTGGTAGGAGTATCTTAACATCCCCGCTCCGGTGTTATAAAAATTAGCCCGATTCCCGCCTTACCGGGCACTATCACTTGCGATTCTTCGTCTTTGTGCGCCGAAGATGCTCCGTCAAAATATAATTCCCAACGTCGATCATCAAGGTCTTCTAGGTTCATTATTTGTTCATCCGCGGATCGTCATTGAGAGGAGATTCTGCCGGCAAAGGGTGTGCTGCGAGGAAATCTGCTAGGACTTGTCCTTTTACGGCACGAAGAGGCACGAAAGTTATATCGAATTGCAATAATATCATTGACCATCTGGCAAGTCTGCCGGAAAGCGTTGGACGAGTCATCAAGTATTGCAATGGATTAAACTTCGAGATCGGGTCGACCTTATGAGAAAGCATGTAATGTCCGAGCTTTTGAGCGGCGAAGATCGTGGGCCAAACAATGCTTTTCAATTGCGGGATACCTTATTTCCGTCGGCGATGAACGACGGCTTAAGTAATAAAGAGCATTTTCTTTACCCTCATCATCGACCCAGGCTAACAGGGCTCCGAGAGAGTCGTCTAAAACCGCGGTGTAAAGTATCGCGGTCTACCCGAGACCGGGCCGCTTAAGACAGGAGGTGTCATTAAATATTGTTTAATGTCCTCGAAGGCCCTCCGGCATTTCTCTTCCCAAATAAATTTGGCGTCCTTTTTAACTAGTGCCGAGAAAGGCCGACACCTACTGACGAGTTTGAGATAAAGCGTCGAAGATATGCCGCCTTCCCTTGAAAAGATCGTAGTTGTTTTAAGGTTTTGGGAGGCGGCATTTCTAAGATAGCTTTAATCTTTTCCGGGTCGATTTCAATTCCACGATGTCGGACAACGAATCCTAAGAATTTCCCGGAGGTGACGCCGAAGGCGCATTTTAAGGGATTCATCTTAAGGTTAAATTGTCTTAATCGTTCGAAAACAATTCTCAAATCATACAAGTGGTTGTCCTTTACTTTGCTTTTGATGACCACATCGTCCACGTAGCATTCGACTTGATTGTGGATGAGATCATCAAAAATTCTTGTCATCGCTCTCTCGGTAGGTTGCTCCTGCGTTCTTCGATCCGAATGGCATCACCGTGTAGCAATATACTCCGATCGGCGTTCGAATGCCGTAAGCTTTTCATCTTCCGGAGCCATTTTTATTTGGTTGTATCCTGAAGATCCATCCATGAATGAGAATATTTCATGTGTTGAAGCAATGTCGATCATTAATTCAGGATCGGCAGAGGGAATTCATCCTTTCGGACATGCCTTGTTTAAATCTCCGAAATCCACACAAATTCCGATCCGACCATTCTTCTTCTCGATCGGTACTACATTGGCTAGCCAAGTTGGGTATTGTTCTTCACGGACAAATTTAGCGTCTATTAGCTTCTTCACTTCGGCTATGACTTGTTGTTCGATTTCTAGACGCATTCTTCCGGGACCTTGTCCGACCGGAACGAAGCAGGATCCACTCCTAGCTTATGGATCGCGACCTCCGGAGCTAATCCCGGCATCTCATCGTAGCTCCAAGCAAAACGAGTCTTTAAATTCCATTAATAACTTGATTATTTCTTCTGAGTCTTCTTTATTGAGTAAGGAGCTAACAAAGGTAGGTCTAGGCTCTTCGCTAGTACCTAAGTTAACTTCCGTTAATTCATCTATTGTAGATTTGATTTCTTCTTCGAATTCTGGTGGAGCGTCTCCAATTTGTAAATCTTCGAGTTCGTCCTTAGTTTCCATGCAGTTTTCATTAGATTCGCAAGTGACAATCAAGCAAAATTCAGTATCATCAACTGATCCTACTGTGCCGAATCCGAGACCATGCTTTGAGTTGGGTGGACGACCGGAATTATTCCATAATTTTTCAAAACGTTGTGATTGACCTTTTGTCCATTGTCTAGGTAAGAAACCACGCTGAATTAAATTTTGAACACAGGGAGAGTACCACTCAAAAGGCAATTCCATTAATTCTGATGAAGTAGCATCTTCAAGTTGTACATTATTTTCGGCTTTGGAGGAAGAAGCACCGCGGTAGAATTTGATTGGTTTTGCACCACCGCTACGTACCTCTTTGACCTCCATACCCTTGATCTTATTAGAATGGATCGGGGTCAGGGTCATAGCATGTACGTAGTGGTTAATCTTCTCGTACATCGATTTATGTTCTTCGTTTCTTTCATCTTCAAGAGGGATTCTGAATTGCGGCCTCTTCCGACTTATTGTCGCTGCTTCTTGTTTGATTTCTTTTTCTTCTTCAGAACTATCTTCCCAATCGACATTAATGGTTGGTTTCCTCTGTCCAATTGTCCTAACGTCTCTACCACGACCTCGTCCCCGGCCTCGACCTCGGATGCGAGTTGTGGAGAAACCTTCACCATCTCGCCGTAAAGGAGTGGTGAGTGACTGTTGGACTAGAACTTCAGGTTCTTCGTTGTCCCGAACTTTCTTTGCCTCATTTGTTATGGTATCTCCGGAGAAGATCGTTTTCTTCGGTGGTGCATAATAAGCCGCATCCTCATGGATTCCAATTTCATGTACCGGAGAATGGTTGTAAGTCACCTTTGATGCACTCGTTCCCCTCCATCGTAGTATTTCGATGCACCGATGTAGAGATGATGGTACCATCCTCGTTTTCATGTATCCATGGTCGGCCCAAGAGAGCGTTGAACGATGTTTCCGAATCAATTATGTGAAATTTTGCGGTTGTCTTTGCTAAGTCACCGGTCTTCATCGGTAGCGTTATCGATCCGAGGGCTCTTTCTCCTTTCCGGTTGAATCCTCTTAATAACATTTTGTCCGCCTCGAGCTCGCGAGCATCAATTTCCAAGTATGCTAGCGTTCGAAGATTCATTATATTGATTGATGCTCCCGGATCCACCAATACTCCGGAGAGTGTAAATTTTCCGATTGTAATCGAAATGTACAACGGTCGGTTGTGGTCTCGTTGTTCCAAGTAGTAGGTCATTGTCCGTGAAGGTAACACCTCGTCGTTCCTTTAACGAGCAAACCTCATCTAAGGACTCTCCGGCCATTTGAGCTAAGCAAATTTCGGATCAAGTAAGGCCTTGATCGAGTTTCTCTCATCTCCTTTGATAAGATGAGAGCGTCGTAGATGCTCGGCTTGGTCGATAGTTTCCTAAGATGGGCTAGCACGTTGTAGTCCACTTTATTTTCATGTGTCTCCGCTTCTTCTCGAATGGGTATTCCTTCTGCCGGGGTTGGTTCTTCTTGAACAACCACCGCTTTCCTTTGTCTTTTGGACCCATTCTCGGAGGTAGAACTTTTCCACTTCTTAAGTTGACTTCGTAATTTCTTCGAATCTATTGTCGAGCTTGCCGGCGTCTCTTCTTGAATCGGAATGACAGGCTCTTCCGGATTAGCTTCGCAGTCCGAAGGCTCTAACTCTATCGTGATCGGAGCTCCTCGAAACTCGCAGATAGATTCGTTGCTTGTTGAACTCTCGTAGCCTTACTGGTGGATGTCTTCTTCATTATTTTGCTTGTCGAGATCGTGTATGATTTGAGAATTGTCGTTGGTATCGAAATCGATATCCGGATTATCGTTAGTTACGTAATCGTTAGAAACAGATCAAACGTAGCCAACGCCATCACCCTTATCATTATATGATCCCACCGAAGTGAGCGGATAATCATACGAGTCGGGGGTTCGAGGGATTTTCCCCCGAATCGGAAACAACTATCCTAGGATAAGCAGCCCCTAGTCCAGCCTTAGGTGCCTCGGTCTTCTCTTCTTCGTCGATTTTCTTCTTTTCTTCAATCGTCTCCTCGTTGAGGTGGTTCTTCTATCGCAAGTGATAGTACCGGCTTAACAGGTTTCAAACTTTGAATTGAAGCTCGCACCGAAGCGGTTTGGATGCTGTCTAAAATCTTTTTCGAAGACCTCGTCCAAGCGGTAGTCCATCCATCGTCAGTCGCATAGGGATCTATCGGAATGATGGGATCAGTCGAGACAACATCTACGGAACCTCCTTTCTGGGGTTCCTTCATGTACTCCTTCGGGATCGTTATATTCCCTTTCCGCAGGTTGTCATTGAGCCAACTTTTGAAGGTAATGCAATCTTCTATTTTGTGCCCAAGCATCCGGTGGTAAGGGCAAAAGTTGGGATCACCTTTCTTGTTGACTTCCTCTGGTCTTTTAGGCTCTGGCAGCTGGAAATCTGGAGTCTTCATCAAACTACGGAACATTTTCGGCATTGCTTCATTCTTGAACGGATATTCTCTGCTCAAAAGCTCTCTTAATGTACGTTGCGGACGAGGTGGTTGTTCATACTGCGGAGATGACTGATAGCTGGGCCGGGTTGCTCGGTAATTCTCGTTGTGGTTGTCTGCGGCCGTTCGGTGGTATTTGCATCGGTTGCTTGCCTTTGTCAACCGCTGCGACGATCCCGAATTTCTTTTCAAAAGTCTTTACGGTGCTTTTGTTTATCCGTTTTATCGGTGAAACTTAATTGCTTTGCCTCCTCTTGCAAGCTTCCGGCCTTGCTTAACAACTTCTCAAAAGTCTTAATAGTGAATCCCTCGAGGAGAAGTGCTATCGGCCATGGATGCTTTTAAGTAAAATACCGATCGCATGCTTGTTCTTGCAGTTGTGGTTCACACTTCATGCTTAAGTTCCTCCATCGAAGTATGTAATCCACCAAAGTTTCATTCGGCTTTCGTTTCTCTACCACTAAATCACCTATAGTGATGTGGTGCTGAGCTCCGGCAAATCGCTTGATGAAGAGGTTCTCTAATTCTGAAAATGTCTTTACCGAACCATTTGGTAATTCTGCATACCCGCCGAAGGCGATTCTCGACAGACCGCCGACGAACCGTCGGAAGAGTAATGCATCGCTCCCGCCGGCATTGCAACAACCGGCACGAAAGTGTGCCACATGCTCGTCGGGGTTCCCGGTCCCGTCGAAGGTCTTGAACGGAGGTGGTACGAAGCCTTTCGGGTATTGGACGGCGTCGAATTCTTCCGGGTAAGGTCTACCCGTCCGAATGGATGTCCCGCTCTTCGATTGTGCTAAGGCTTCTCGCACTCGTCGTTCCACCAAGTTCTTGATATCCTTTTCCGGAATCATACTTTGTGTTGCATCCTTCTTTAATTGATCATCCCCGTTGACGGATGTAATCTCCTTTCCTCCGTCTACAATGTGAATGACTTCCGGGGTGTTTCCCTTTGTGGTTGTACTTCGACTGCGGAGAGTGGCCGTAGCTACGGCCATCTCTTCCATCCTTTTCGCCATTCGAGCGATCGTGTCGTCTTTTCCCGAAGCCGCCTTCTCATCGCTCCGGCTCCTCTCTTCTGCGGCCGCAGGAGCACCTTGCGAAGCCGCCGAAGCTCGTGTCTCAACCATGTTGATTTCTCGCGTATTCGTCTTCCATGAATTCCGATGAATCAATCTCGTCTCCGAACTTTTCTTCTCTTTCTTTTGCCAATCGTCGGATATCGGTTCTCAACTTTTCCATGGCATCTTCTAGCGGGGCTTTCGTGTGTCTTCGTGGTTGTCGTGCGATAGCCGCCGGGTCCCCTTCTCACGAGTCCCCTTCATCGCGGTAGCACTTTCTTCGCATTCAAGTCTCCCGGCGAGACTTTCTTTCTCGGGTCGCTCGTTTCAATCTCAATCGCCCAGTAGTGGGACGCCATACCATCCTTCGCGCGACAGAAGGTCTAGGACCGGATGGTCCGTCGGCCAAATGCCGGAAGGTGGTATCCTCCCTAATCTGTAATCCCGAGACGACAACGAAGTGGACTAGCCTTCATTCTTTTACTTGGCTTTTCCGTCATGATGGCGGGTTCTACTCGGGGCCCAAGACGGGATTTGACCGGCACCCGCCCTATCCTTCGTAGAATTTCGATACGGGCGCTTTTCATTCTTTGCTAACTTTTCTACCAAAGTTTGCAGTCGAGCAAACGGCGTAGTTCTAGTTCTTTTCTTGCGGCTATCGTTGTAATATGCGGGTTGTGGTAATGTGGCAGCAATCTTGCGAATATTTTCTTCATCTTCTGCGACGTGAGAGGGGATGAAACCCGCTTCCTCCCAAGAGTGGTATGTATTCGAGCAACGGTGTATATTTTGGCAGCTTCCGGAATTTCCTCTAGGAAAGCAATTTCAAGCAGCTCCGGCTTCTCTAGCGATCCTTCTACTTCGTTTCTTCTTTGGGTCCTTGTCGGTGACGGAATCTTTGAACCGGACTCGATTTCGAAAACGAAGGTCTTACGAGAAGATCCGTACCCTCCACGGTAACGAGTCCATCATAATTCCGGATTTCTTTCCCCTTTGATTTGGCAAAAGTCGGGGTAGGTGCGGAAACAACTAGACCAGGTGGGGGTAGAGATAACGGTCCTTCTATGGACATCGGTACTCCTCTTAGTCGGGATCCTTTGCAAAGGAGGGAATTCTTGGGTCGACCTAAGGTTGAACTCGAGCGGCGGCTCCTCGCCTTCAGATACCTTGTTCATCAGTGCAAAGAGGGAGACGTCGGTGATCTTGACGTTCGTGTTTTCAAATCCTTGTCCAAATCGGATGATTCCATTGTCGGGCAACTCATCCTTATAGACAGCGAGGTCCAGTCCATTGGTAAAAGAGAAAATCGGCTTCGGGGCTTCCATTTCGCGAGGGTAGATTCTGGTTGTCAGTCCCAAGTTATGCTTCTTTTCTTTAGGACGAAAAGAAAGGAATTGAAAAGAGTCCGAACTCATTCTTGTTCATGTATTTATAAGAAGGAATCACTTATTAAAAGAATCACTTATTAGAGGGTTTGTTTATTTAGAACGGAATGTTCCAAGGTGTAGAGAAGGTAAGGAATCTGAATCGGAGTTGGAAAGGAAAAGAGAGTCTTAAGCAAGACTTCTCGACTCGAAGGATCACTCCTAAACTAACACCTATTGGGGGTCCACCCCACCTCAGAAATGAGGTAAAAGGATCTCGAACCTCTCTCGTTTAGGGGTTTCTAAACAGATGGCTCCTAAATCCGAGAGAATGTTGGTTATACTTGTTCAAGGTAGAAATGAACATAGTATCCCAACGGAAAGAAGCGTAGTTTGATCCATAAGGGACATGGATGCACTACCGATTTTTGAAAGCAGAATTGTCTGATTAGAATGGAGAGAGGAATTTTCCCCAGCGGAGTCGCCAGAAGTTGTCGGCATATTTTTGGGTTATGTGTTGTATTTTGAAAAGGGGTCGCCTACAGAAGTTGTCGGCGAATTTTTTAAATTTAATTTAAATGTAGATATAATTTAGAAAGTAGTATTTGATTTTGAAAATAATTTTAAATTTGAAGATTTTAAGATATGAAATCAAACCGATCTCACATCCCAAATAGTTTATATAAACGAGCACCGCATCACAAACCGTGTATCTATCCCGAAGGATAGACACACTGCTTGATGATGGGGCTCGATTAAATAAACTAGAAAGGTTTGTGACATCCGTTTGGTCTGCGAACCAATTTTATAAGCCGACAAATTCCCCAGCTAATATGAAAACATTAAACGAGGTTTATATTACCTGGGTTCTTTAAAATTCCCTATAAGGGCAAGCCCCTATAGTTAATTACATCTTAAGTGACGGGAATCACCTAAGAAAACTCTCGATAATAATCAATAATTCTGCTCTCAAGAATTTCAAAGTATAAGTTTCCAAAGGATTGAATTTTTTTTGAATCTCAATAGGGAATGGATCAAGTTTGGAACATTTTATTTTGGGAATTCAAAGGAAGAAAAGAAGGAGAAATTACAGATTCGAAGTGAACTTCGGTAATCTCCCGACTATCCTATTGTTTGGCTTGGATTTAGGAAAGTCCTAATGTTTATTTAATGTTTTAATCTTGCCAATTTTAATTAATTAGGGCTTATATTTATATGATAGAATCATACAAATAGCTTGGAAGATATGAGGGTTTATGTCGTATCGGACGACTACCTCGGAATCCTAAGACCGGTTAGGGCTTAATTTGCAATGCAAATGCCTAACGAAGAGTTGAGGATTTATGTTGCACTAGGCAAACTACCTCGAAGTCCTATGGCTTTGTTGTTTAATTCTAGGAAAGTTTTGCTGAAGTGGATTCAAGTTTTGCTGACGACGATGGCCGTGCTGCCCACCATGCTCCGAGCTCCTTGTTGTTGCAGAGGTTTAGTTTTAGAAGTCACAAATCAGGAGATGAGAGAAGTGTTTGGTTTAAAGAAAGTCTTAATTTCCATGTGTCTTTAATATTTTAATTAAAACAGATCTTAAAGTTGATTAAACGAACCGATTAAGATCCCACGGTTCCGTCATCCCGACACCGTTATTTTCATCGAATTCACTTAGTCCAGATGAATTTGCTAAACTCAACTAAATGAGTTCCGCACTTTCATTTGGACCGTGGGAAATCCCGATAAGCAACACGTGGGTTACATCATCCGAGGTATTCCCGATCATTCAATGAGACGTTTTAATTTAGTTGTAATTCGTAGTTTTGTGTTACTGTTTGTGATTAAATTTTGAGTTGTTTTATATTTTGAAATGTTGTGGAGGTGAATTTTATCTTGTAGTGTCTTTTAATTTAGTTATGGGTTTCAGCTTTTGGTTTCGTCCTAAAGGTGTGGGTTTTCATGCAACTGTTGTTTATCATGCAAGAAAAATAAAGTGCATTTGCAATAAAGTAAATTGCAAGAAAGTAATTGCAGGAAAATAAATTGCGATAAAATAAAAGCGTACCTGGAGGGTCTTCCCGTCATCCCAAGCTGCACTTAAAGCACAGTTAGAATATTTAAGCAAGTTCCTAGGTAAAGCTAAGGTAAGGGTTATGGTTTTCTACCAAATTCCTAATCCTATAGCTAGTCATTTCCTATGACGTCTAGGTTCCTTGTGTTTTGGTTTGAAGACGATTTTTTTCATCAAAGAACAATTAAGTTCAATTGTTCTTATAAACATCCTATCATATTGAGGAAGTGCTTAAGAAGAATCTTAAACATCTTTTCAATATTTCTAGGATTGTTTTAAGTCCAAGAGAATTTAATTATGTAAATGAATTGATCGTCCGAGGTTTTCAAGTTTTGTTAACTTGCTCAGTGAACTAGGACATTTGAATGTCCTATAAGTGAAGTAACATTTCATTTGATACTTCATTTAGGAGTTACAATAAGTAAAAGCTCCTAAGGCGAAATGATATTTAATGGTTTGTGATTCAAATTTAAGTTCAAATTAATGATTTAAGTTTGGAATAGTGTTCAAGTTATTTTAGATTTATTTTTGAGTTCTTTATGTCTTAGGTGATGTTATTTAATTCAACTTAATTTAATTTAATTTAATTTTTAATTTAATTTTTAATTTGATTTAATTTAATTCAATTTAGTTTGGTTTGATGTTACATTGAATTAATTTGATTTAATTTAATTTTTAATTTAATTTGATTTAATTTAATTGAATTTAATTTAATTTATTTAATTTAATTTAATTTTTAATTTAATTTAATTTAATTTAATTTAATTTTTAATTTAATTTAATTTAATTTAATTTAATTTAATTTAATTTAATTTATTTAATTTAATTTAATTTTTAATTTAATTTAATTTAATTTAATATAATTTTTAATTTAATTTAATTTTTAATTTGATTTAATTTGATTTAATTTTAATTTTTTAATTTAATTTTATTCATTTTAATTTTAATTAAAATTTTAAAAGAGTTCAATAATTTAATTTTAGTTTAATGATTAAGTCTTTTAATGTTTTAAATTTGAATTATCATTTTAATTAGGAATTAAACATTAATGAAATGATTAATTTAGGGATTTTTTTTAAATTAAAGAATAAGTCTCTTCCTAATAATATCCCTATTTTAATAATTCCAATTTTATTATTCTTCCAAATTTAATCAATTATTTAATTAAAGTTTAATCATTTTAAATTGCTTAATGGGTTTCTACCCTTTAGTTATTAAATTTCAATCATCCAAATCAGATTAGGATCAAATATTTTACTTGTTAATTTTTTATTAAACCTAAAGTTTTAATTAAGGATTAAAAAAAATTAATTACCACTTTACCCTTTAAGCTTAATAATTTCATAACTCACTAAATTGAACTCAAATGAACTTGAAATTTTTATGTGACTTCACTCATATGTCAATAAAGACATGAGAGGAGAAAATGTGATTTTTCTGTATTTAATTTATTTATATAATTATTTTTGGTAGAAAATAGAGATTTCCAAGGAAAATTTAATAACATGACCAAGGAAAAGTTTCTGTCCTTAAGAAAATTATGGGACATTCCTAATGACCAGAGGACCACTTGGACCAAATTTTGTGATTTTTTGAATTATATTTTATTTATTAGAATTATTTTAAGTTTTGGAGTATTAATTAATTTAAAAATAAAATAAATGTTGAAAAATGAATTTTATGTTTTTCAAAAATCTCTCTGATATCAAGGAAACTAGAGAAGCAAATTTTACAATTTTCTGATTTTTCTATGATTTATTATAATTATTATTTTAGTGAAAATGCTAGAAAATACATTTTTTTAATTTTAAAATTACCCTAGAACTTTAAAAAATTAATATCTCACCAAATAGGCCTAAGAAAAATATGGGGTTTGTTCCTAAGTGATTAAAATTCAAAATGTGACATTTTGGTGAATTTTATTATTTTTGTGATTTTTATTATTTTTTAATTATTAAAAATATTAAAATAATATTAAAAATCAACTTTTTTAGAAAATTGAAAATTTAATTTTCTTAAATTCCCCTGATATCAGAGAGGCTCCAAAACCAATTTGGTGAATTTTTGAAAGATATTTTGAAAGTTATGAATTTTTAAAGTTTAAAATGACTAAGTGGCTTAATCGACCAATTAATAGGGCTAACTGAAGTCCGATTGACTTCAAACTTTTATGGTGGGTTCCACTGATCCTAAAGGTCAGTGGAGAATTGATTTCAAGTCAATTTGATGTATGATTAGCTCTAATTAATTAGGGGTCTATTTTGAGTGTTTAGGCCAATTAGGGTTAATCTGAGTGAATTAACTCAAGTCCTATTTTTCCTAGGGTTCTCTGGTCATAAGGAGCATCGCCAAATTTTTCTAGAATTTATTTCATAACATGCTATTTATTGAAATTAAAATACTCAAAACAATGACATGAATTTGAAAAATCAATAACTTTTCACAGAGATGGCCTCTGACCTTGGAAAATTCGGGGAATGTTCCCAAGTTCGGAGGCTTCAAAGCTCCTATGGTCTCATGCCATGGTGAATTGTATACATGCATGGAGAATTAAATGTATTTAGAGAGTAAATAAATTGTAAAAAATAAAATACTTGATGAAATTAAATGATTTCTTTTCCACATTATTCTCCTCTGTTCACTGAGCAAGAGGGTATTTTTATTTTATTTTTATGATTTTCCTACACAAAGTTATGAATTTTTGAAGTTTAGGGAATTAAATAAATAGAAAATACCCCTAATTTTCTACTTATCCACGCGGCGCCGCGTCATCCTTAACATCTCCGAAGGCACACGCGTCGCGCTGTGATTGGGCGCCGCCATCTGAGTCAGCCATCCCGGGGCCCGGCCGTATCGCTTCGTCTTCGATCCGACGCGATCCTGGCCGTCCGTTCGCGCGTGTATTAAATGGACGTCATCCGTTCATCGTCCCCAAGTATCCTCGCCCGAGAGCCGTCCACACTAAATCCCTAATATCTCGCTCGATACTCGATGGATTTTCATGTTCTTATGCTCTATGGATTCGTCTTGAAGAGACGAACACATCTATACGGTTATCATGCATTGAAATTAAAGCATTCGAAATGGAGAATCTCCGAAGCTCGGGATGAAGAATTAGCTCATACCTTAGCTCGGAGAAGTGTGGCTTCGATGCGAGAGTTGTTGCACCTTCGATTGGATCCTAGCAAGCTCCGGATGAAGTCTCCCGGTGCAGTGAATTGTCTAGGTTGGACTTCGACCACGACTCGATCACAAAGCTTGGAGTACGGAACGGATGGGTGGCTCGGAGAGGGGCTTTTCTTTGGTGGACTTCTTCCCTTGGTCTGGTGAAGGTGTAGGACCAATCAATTTGGGGATTGGTTCACTGTGGAGAAGTGTCCTGGTTTTGGGTGGAATTTCAACTCTGAAATTGAGCTCACAGAGAAGAAATGGTAGAGGGATTTCAGTGGGGATCAAGTGCTCTGTGTATGGGGAATAAACAATTTTGGCAGAGTTTCCTTAAGGTTTGTGCAACTCTCCTCTCATGGCCGTGAGGGTGAGGGGTTTAAATAGGCATGGCTGGAGGGCCTCCGGGGGAGTTGAGGGCGGGATCGGCTGCTCTTGTCATGTGAAGAACGACCATGGTGACCATTGGGCATGGGGCGGCTCAGCGAAGGGAGAATTCCAAAGTTTGGCTCCTCCCGAGGTCTCGGCCATGGTGTTTTCCAGCGACACGGTGGGCGGCCGGCCAGGCACCGGTCACCATCTTGTTCGAGGTGGGTCGGGGCTGGGGTTTAGTGTAGGCGATTGGCAAATGCCATGTGTAAAAGGCTTGGATTAGAATGGAATGGGAGAGGGCTTATTTTGGCTCAAATTGGTCAACCCCTCCATTTGGGCTAGGTGCACCACCCAAGGCTTTGTTTAGGCTGAATAGAAAGTGATTTAGGTCGGCTTAATCGGTGGGGAATGGTCACCATCCAAGTACAATTAAGCTTAAGCAAGATTTAGTGGAATCATGGGAGTGGTTAATCACCTTTAGGAATTAAGGAAAGAGTCTCCTCCTTTTGCCCAAAATGGCATGGTGACATGTAAAGAGGCTCTCATGGCTTCCATGTGGCTCATGCATGGCTTCATGGCTCACCTTTGGCTTGGGAAAAGTCAAGTCGATTTCATGGAAATGGATTTAAGAAAAATTTTGGTATTTAGGGGTGATTTGGCATGAGGCTTGATTTGGAATTATTTGATGATGGAATTATAACTTAGGTAATGGCTTTGATTAAATGGATGGCAAATGGAAATGTCATGTGGGCTTTAGGGCCAATTTTGGGCTTTTGTATTTGGTGGAAATGGGCTTTTAGGAAGGTTTAGGGAAGTGGGCTTTTAGGTTTGAAAATGAATTTATGGATAGAAATTTTGTAAAGAGGTTGGGCCAAATAATTGTTGAGTTTGGTTTAGGGATGTGTCATGAGTGGTTTGGAGTCAATTTGGTGTGATTTGGACTTGAATTGGTTTGAATTTGGGTTTAATTGGTAAGTGGGCTTATGTAGGTCAAATTGGGCTAACTTGGGCCAATGTTGGGCTAGAGTTGAAATTGATGTAAAATTAATGTTGGGAAATGTTTATGGGAGTGTTTCAAAGAGGCTTTGGCTCTGGGTTAGGTTTTGATTTTGAGGTTTGGGTTCATTTGGGTTAAAATGGGTTTAGGTCGAAATTGGGTCTTTTAGCTTTGGGTTGAATTTGAGTGGGTTTTGGGTCTAAATTTTGGGCAAATCATGTTAGTGTTTTGTTTGTGGGCATGTCAAGGATGATTTAGAAAAGATTTAGGGTTAATTGGAGTTGAATTGGGTGAGTTTGGGTTAAGTTTGGGTCATGGGTCCAAATTGGGCTTTAAGGCCAAAAGTGAAATTGGATCCAAATTTCAATCAAATTGGGCTTGGATTTGGTCTAAATTGGTGTTGGGGATGTTGAATTGCAGTTTAGAATTGAATTGGACCAGAATTTGGGTCAATTGGGTAGGTTTGGTTTGACATTGGGTTCACTTTGGGTTAAAATGGGTCGAATTGGGGGTTTTGATAAAAGTGGGGTAAATTGGCAAAATTGGCCCATGGTGTAGTTGAACAAAATGAAATTGGGAATATTTGGGATTTTTGGAATTTTCTGGGAATTTTCTGAATTTTTGGATTTTTTTTTTGGCTAAGAGGGGTATTTTGGGTATTTGGAGGGTATTGGGAGGTATTTTTGGAATTTTTGGTATTTTTGGCTATGAATGCTCAATTTGAGTAATGTGGAAATGTTTGGGAATGATTTTGGGGAATTTTGGGTAATTTGGAAATTTTTGAGAAATTTGGGCTATTCAGGGCTTTGGGTAGGTTGGCGGGTGTAGGGTCCCGGGGTCAAAAATTGAAAATTTGGAAAATTGAAGATTGGGTGGATGTAAGTGGAATGAAATCATTTTTGTTGAGCCATGAAGCCATATCAAGCCCACATGAGCCATGAAGGGACTCATTTGAGGCATTCACTATGTTGTTCCTAACCCTCTTAGCCGAGGGCTTAGGGGTTAAGGACCATCCATGTGAATCACCTACATGAGTCGGGAGGTCGAAGTCGGGTATGGGTGTGTTTTTTAGGAAGTGTGTGAAAGTGTAGTGTGTAGGTGTGGTGTGTGTGCAAGTCGACCCTTCACCGGACCAGAGCCACCCGGGCGGTCCTAAAGCCGAAGAGTCCTATAGGAACTCATCCTTTAAACTTCCACATTTGATTTCAACCCTCTAGGTGATTAGGGGTCTACAGTCAAGTTTGTGGAGTTTGCAGGGAGTTAAGAAGTGGTTTGAAATTCAAGGTGGTGGGTCCCAATTCTAATCCTCTAAGATAGTCAAAGGAAAAGCCTAAGGCTAAATCCTAAGTACTAAAGAGAAGAAGAGAAGACCTCATCAAAAATGAGGTCAACAACACTGAGTTGAATAACTTAAAGTTGGCCTGAGCTGCTAGCAAGATAAAATTCTTCAACAACTGTATGATTTAGAAAGAGATATGTTCACATTGAATACTCTTTTAACGAGTTGTAAAAAGAAATTTCAAATATTGACAACTCGCTTCTCGTGTTTTAGAGGTATCTGGAGTCAACTCACTTGAACAGGTTCATGGCGTGTAGTGAACTTGTGCTGAGTTGGTTGAGAGATAGTGGCGAAATTTCTTCTGAAGTTACTTCAAAACCTGTTTTATAGTTTTTCATACCAACATATGTAAATATGAATGATTATCTTTATGCTAGCAAGGTAAAACATAATGAACTGATTGTCAAGTGTAGAACAAATGTATTGTCCACTTATTGCACTAAAATATAAAGATTATCTTTGAATTTTGGTGTGATGTGTTTAAATGTGTGTTTATTATTGAGTGAGATATTCAAAGAAAATAATAAATGAGACTTAGATTTTTTATTATTTTGTTCCCATGACCTTTTGTTTTTGCCAATAAATGACAAAAATAGGCACTTATCGGATCATATAAATGATTCAAAGAGGAGAGAACAAAATAAAAGGTTGTATGACAATTTGTGGGTTTACTGGCATTCTCAAAGGCTGGTGGGATAATTATTTGACTCAATAACAATTAGAAGAATTTTTAAGTCCTACAATAATAGAAAATCCTAATCAAGAAAATACAGATGCCATTTATAAATTAACTATTAATATTTTACAACATTTGACGGGCACTGTATCTGACAATGAAGAGCAAATTCGTTCTCTTTTACAAAAATTAAGTCCTACTTTGATATATTTTCGTTGGTATAAAAATGTCTTTCTAATTAGAGTAATGTTTCTACCAGATGCAAATAGTACGCACTCGAAACAAAAATTTATCGAAGGATTACCTAATCTTTTTGCCGATAAAGTAAAAAGACAATTACAAGATACTAATATAAAACGTATTCCATATGAAAATTTGATATATGGACAATTAATTAATACATGTGTACAAGAAGGCTTAGCCTTATATACAGATCTCAAATTGAGATGTCAAATTAAAAAGGAAAGGTTGACAGAGAGAAAACAATTAGGTGCTTTCTGTGAATAATTTGCTTATGATATTCCTAAATTTCCTAAAGAAAAAGAAAAATCTTTTCATAAAAAGAAGAAATATCATAAGCAACGCTATAAAAAATATTCAGAGAAAAGGTCAAAGAATTCTCATAAGAAAAATAGAAATAGAGAAATCAGAGAAATAAAATGCTATAAATGTGGCAAGACCGGCCATTATGCAAATAAATGCATAGTTAAAAAGAAAATGAATGAGCTTAAAATTGATGAATATATTAAGCAATCTATTTTCAAAATTATATTAAACTCATCCCCGGAAAATTCAGAGACGTCTGACAATTTAGACGATATTGAGGACAATTCCTCTTATTCATCAGAATTTGATGAAAATAATTGCACGAGAATACGAGTGCAAATGTAATAATGAAAATTATTACAAATCCATAGTCGAAATGAACGGCTTATTTACTTTATCTTCTTCAATGAAAGAAGAAATACTTAAAATTGCATCCCAAATTGAGGATGAAAAGACTCGAAGTAAGATGTTAAAAATAATTATTGATTCTAGAGGAGAATCCTCCTCTTCTAATACTATTCCTTTTCAAGGATATTCAATGAAAGAAGCTTTAAATAAAGCTTTAATTTTAAATACTGATAGTAGACCCACTACTATAAATAATTTAAAAAATGAAGTTAATATTTTAAAATCTCAAAATGAATATTTTTCAAAAAAATCAAGAAAAAATAAACAATAGAATATTAAAATTAGAAATAAATAATATTACACCTACTGAAATAACAGTAGAAAAAGATAACAATTTAGAATAGTCTTTTTTAAATTCCTTACAAAAGGCTATTTTGCATAAATGGTTTATAACTATTACTTTAAATATAAATAGAGAATATACGTAATCTAATCTTACTGCTCTTGTTGATAGCGGAACAGATATGAATTGTATTCAAGAAGGAATAATACCTTCAAAATATTTTGAGAAAACCACGCAGCATTTAACTTCTGCGTCTGGAAATAAAATGGAAATTAAGTATAAAATTTCTTCTACTAATATTTGCAAAAATGATATTTGCATTAATACTCTTTTTTTATTAGTTAAAAATTTAACTCAACATATTATTTTAGGAAATCCATTTCTTTATAAAATTATGCCAATTAATAAGATTAATAATACTGGCATCTATTCCAATAAATTTGGAAAAACAATTATTTTTGAATTTATAACAAATCCTACAGAAATTATTTTAAATGAAATAAATAAATTCAAGTTAAAACAAAATCAAATTTATTTCTTACAAGAAGAAATCACTTTGTTAAGTATAGAAGAAAAATCAAAAAATAATTTCATAAAAGAAAAAAACTTCTACTTTACATAAAAATGTTAGATGAAGTTTGCGATGAAAATCCAGCTGCTTTTTAGAATAGAAAAAAGCACTGTATTACTTTACCATACATTGATAATTTTGATGAAAGAAACATCAAGACAAAGGCACGGCCTTGTCAGATGAATCAAGAGTACTTAAAAATTTGTAAAGAAGAAATTAATGAACTTCTTAATAAAAAATTAATAAGAAATAAACCAAGATTAGTTATTAATTATCAACCTTTAAATGAAGTTTTGAAATGGATTCGATATCCTATACCAAATAAAAGAGACTTACTTAATCGTCTAAGTAAATCTCTAATATTTTCAAAATTTGATTTAAAATCCGAGATCTTGATGATTCAAAATTTTGAATCGAACGAGATATAAAACGGCCTTTACTCGTTCGTTTTGTCATTATGAATGGAACGTTATGCCGTTTGGATTAAAAAATGCCCTTTCGAATTTCGGAAAATTATGAATGAAATTCTTAATCCTTATATATATATATATATATATATATATATATATATATATATATATATATATATATATATATATATATATAGGGCTTATGTATGGTAATCCTCATTTGATAGGTCTAGTGTCTTCATCCAAATAGAAGTAGATCAAAATACCTTGAAACACAATATCCACAAAGAGAATTCTTACATAAGAAACCCATAACCCGACAATAAAAAATAACATAATTTTTCTGAGATTAAGAGCAGTCCAAAAGGAACATCTCCCTTTGTGTTAATTACATTGTGGGAGGCATCCATGAATACTGTCAATAAAAGTGGTCTTACATTATCTCATAAATGGTGGGTAGGTTACCAATAAGATGGTTATTTCGATCAGGAACATCTCACCACCTTGAAAACCTATACCGAGTTACATGGTAAAGAATGAATCTCTCATATCCACAAATGGATGGTGATACGCCTTAAAATTACCTATTTTAAATATACATTTAATGTTCATTTTATGCCTATTTTTCATGATATTTTGTTTTAATGAAAGATATTTTGCATGTTTTTTTTTAGGTATAGGAAATAAAGTTTTAAGGAAAATGAGCAAAATTGGAGGCAAAATGACGCTATGGAGCGAGAGAGCCTAAGCGCCAAAGTCCATGTGAAGGGGGGCATCCAAGCATCAGATCTGGTGCCCAAGCACCAGATTCGGCGCTCAAGTGCTAGACAGTTATGTGGGGATTCTTGAAGAGTGGCGCCTAGGAGCCACACTTTGGCACCTAGGCATCCGAGTTAGTTTGTGCAATATACGTTGAATTTGAATGAATTTTGAAAAGGTGCTTGAAGCAAATTTTGGTTATTTTCAGAGCTTTATATTTTAAAATAAATTCTGAATGTATGGGAGAGTTGTTTTCTTAAGAGTCAAGTCACTTTTTAGAATATAAGGAGGAGTAAAGATCACCATACTGAGAGTGTGGTAATTTCTTGAGTCGTGTGAGTCTTGTGGAGTCATGTACAGCCAAGGGGCTTCAGACTTTGCTTGAGGAGAAGCCTAAGATAATTATTTTATATTTTTTGATTTTGTTTTACTTTATTTTGTGAACTTGATCATTAATGCACCAAAAAGATATTTGATTTTTTATATACATTTTGTACTTATTTTTTGTGATATTACACTTTAATGGAAGATCTTTTTCATGTTTTGCTGAAGGTATGATGATTTTAGTCAAATGGAGCAATGAGAAGCGAAAAGGAATGAATTTGGTGTGAAAAAAACTAAAAATAAGGAATTTGATGTTCTGGAGCCCGACGACGCTTTTTTCGCCAGTGTTCAGAATTAAATCACATGATAGGGCACTGATGGTGCCATATAGGGCGCCGACGGTGCCCAATGTCGGAGGAGGCTAAATTCATTGTATTTAGACAATATTTGGAGGGATTCTTGAGTCAACACTTAGGAAATTCATTCCTAGACTATTTTAACTTATTTTGTGCACCAGAATTTGGTGTGTGTATGTGTGTGTGTTTATGTAAGTGAAGTAAAGTGTGTGTGTGTAAAGAGGAAGTCTTTAGAGAGAGTTTAGAGTCTAGGGTTTGGAGTTAAGTGTTGTTTTGTGAGGGATTCTTCTCAAATGAGTTATAGGAGGAGAGAGAAAGTGAGAGATTGCTTCTTCCCTACTATTCCAATATATAATTATGTGTTGTTGTGAAGAGAGAAGGAGATTCAAAGGAACATCAAGGGATTTGCTTGGGGAAGAAATTAAGATAAATTGTATTTACCTTTTATAGTTTGTATGACTTTGCTTTTATATATAAAATCTTTATTTTATCGTATTTTCCTCATGAATTCTGAGTAGATTTCTTCTTCTTTCTCCTTACAATAATGAATGATGAAGTTTAGATTGGATGTGTCATATGAAATATAAGAAATTATGATGATTTTTCACTTTGTTCTTCATTGACTTTTCAATCTGGCCAATTGAATTGTTAAAATATATTATGAAACATATGATCCGAAAGAGCTATGCTTTCTACAATAAATGTGGAGATTACATTCAATGTCCATCAATGAGTGATGTAGTTCATGGGGGTTGGATGTAAATAAATTGAAAAATGATTTGTTGGGCGTACAATTGGATATTTTAGGGTGACAGATGACCCGACCGCAAATACCGCAGTATTTTATGCTTCCAAAAATATGTTATAGCCAATACTTTGACCCAAATAATAATAGCGGCTAGTGTATATAAATATAATTTTATGGAACATATTTTACACACTAGAGCTACTACGCAATTATACGTATCGTTTCAAGTAATATAGGGCTTTAAATAGACCCCAGTATCGATCCCACGAGGAGGTTTATAGATTTTTAAATATTTTAATTTTATTTTTATGTATTTCTTTTTAAGTTACAAATTTAATATTTAATTTACTAAATGCAGAAATAAAGCAGTACTAAAATAGTGAGTGATGTAAATAATAATAAGCAAACAACTTTCTTCCTTTCAATTAATCCAAGACTTTTAGATAATGTAATATTCATGGAGAATATAAATTTATGTCATTGTGCCAAATAGAAGCATTCCTATTCTTTACCTTCGCTCGATAGTATAAAGAACATTAGCTAATCTATAGATCGTGTCCGGATGTATTGTTGAGTAGAATGGGTTAATCTAGCACTCACACTTAGAAGATGTCCAAGGGTGGCTATGGTCGGCCCTACTAGTGACCCTTTCCCTTTCTATAAACCATATTAAAAGAATTTAGTCTGTCACTCTAAAAACTTATTAATTCTATGCCCATTGAATAATATTTTCATATTTATTTGCACTTCAACTTGAATAACCCGCACAAGTCCTTCGACTACCCAAGGATTCATGTGATATCTACTAGTTAAGAATTCATCACCTTCTACGTCTCAAAATTCTTCAACGGATTTTAACAACTTAAATGGCCAATTTTAAAAGTAAATTAAGATCTGGTATTAATATCATCACAATATTTAAACATATTTACTTTTTAATTTTCCGACGAATTTTATATTATCTTATTTATCTTTTCATAATTGAAAGGAGAAAGTAAAGTAACTACTCAGAACACATTGAATTTAAATAACAAAACATATAAATAAAACTTTGAATCAAATTACAAATACTTATCTCAAGTGTTTCTCCAATCGAACCTCTGATTCCTTCTGACTCCAAAGCGAAATAGACTTCAAAAGCACCAACTCTTCCAAACTCTCAATACAAACTCTAAATAAAATAAACTCACTAATTTATGAAAGAAAGTAAACTAAAAGTGTGGCCCTATATTTAAAATTATCTCTCTGATTGGGGGCCTCTTTTTCTATAGAAATGGCCTCCTATTTATAGGCTTCAAGGGTTGCCTAAAACACCTCTTCAAAATGTGTCCAAGTTCAATGAATCTTCTAGAATCTGTGTCTGGCGCCTAGGCGCCGGACTCCATGTCCAGTTCTTCGCACCTCTTCACTTTGGATCGCACCTCTTCGCGATCCAAACCTTTTCCAAGCGTCTAGATACAATGTATCACATGTCCTATAATCCAGGAATAACTGCCAATCTTCTATAAGGACCAATAACCGCTCTAACCATCAAAATAACTGCCTAAAGTAGTTACAAAATCGTAACTATTTTGGTATCGAGCTGGCGCTAAGCGCCAGATTCAGGCGCCTAGGCGCCAGACCCATTATTTTGGCAATTTTAGATTTTGGCTCCATTTTGGCTCCTTTTTGCTCCTTTTTGCTCCTTTTTCCTTCTTGAACATTTTTGCATCACCTATATCCAAAAACACAAAAATACCATTCATTAAAGAGTAATATCCTTAAAAATTTAATAAAAATCAAGACATAAAAATAGGTATTTTTTTCATGGATCAAAATCCCCTAAACTTAAATGTTACTTGATCACAGAAAAATACATTAAGAAATTCATATCTATTTTTGATGAAATTGCACTTTAAAGAAAGGTATTTCCTTTATTTTATTGCAGGAATGAAGATTTATAAGTGATGGAAGCAAAAAACATGAAATGGAGCAAATTTGGATCAATGAGCACCGCACCACGAGCCGTGTATCATCCTAAGGATAGACACCTTTGCTTGAGAGTGGGGCTCGATCGAATAAACTAGAAGTTTTGTGACATCCGTTTGGTGCACGAACCAATTTTATAAGCCGAGCAAATTCCACTGCTTAATATGAAAGTATTAAACGGGGTTTATATTACACAGGTTCTTTAAAATTCCATATAAGGGCGAGCCACTATAGTTAATTACATCTTAAGTGACGGGAATCACCTAAGAAAACTCTCGATAATAACTGATAATTACGCTCTCGAGAATTTGAAAGTTTAAGGTTTTCGAAGATTGAATTTTGGAATTTCGATAGGGAATGGATCAAATTTGGAACATTTTTGTTTTGTGAATCCGAAGGAAGAAAGGTAGGAGAAATCAGCTGATTCGAAGTGAACTTCGGTAATTTCCAGTATCTATTGTTTGGCTTGAATTTAGGAAAGTCTAATGTTTATTTAGTATTTCGATCTTGCCGATTTTAATTAATTAGGGCTTATATTTGTATGATAAAATCAAACAAATAGCACAGAAGATGTGAGGGTTTATTGTCGTATCGGACGACTACCTCGGAATCCTAAGACCGGTTAGGGCTTAATTTGCAATGCAAATGCTAACAAAGAGGTTGAGGATTTATGTTGCATTAAGCGAGCTACCTCGAAGTCCTATGGCTTTGTTGTTTAATTCTAAGAAGGTTTCTTTGAAGTAGGTTCAAGTTTTGTTGATGACGATGGCCGTGCTTGCCTGCCATGCTCCAAGCTCCTTGTTGTTGCGAGAGGTTTAGTTTTAGAAATCATAAATCGGGGAGATGAGAAAAGTGTTTTGGTTTAGAGAAGTCTTAATTTCCAAGTGTTTTGTATTTTGATTAAAACAAATCTTAAAGTTGATTATAACGACACCGGTTAAGATCCGCGGTTCCATCCTTCGGCATCATTATTTTTATCGGATTCACTTAGTCCGGATGAATTTGCTAAACTCAGTTGAATGAGTTCCACACTTTCATTTAGACCGTGGGAAATCCCGTTAGCAACACGTAGGTTACATCATCCGAGGTATTCCAGATCATCCGACGGGACGTTTTAATTTAGTTGCAATTGTAGTTTTGTGTTACTGTTTGTGATTAAATTTTGAGTTGTTTTATATTTTGAAATGTTGTGGCGGTGAATTTTATCTTGCAATGACTTTTAACTTAGTTTTGGTTTCGGTTTTAGGAACTATCCTAAAGGTGTGGGTTTTCATGCAACGGTTGTTTTATCGTACGAGAAAAGTAAAGTGCATGCAACGATAAAGTAAATTGCGGGGAAGTAAATTGCGAAAGTAAATTGCGATAAAATAAAAGCGTACATGGAGGGTCTTCCCGTCATCCGAAGCTACACTTAAAACACGATTAGAATATTTAAGCAAGTTCTAGGTAAAGCTAAAGGAAAGGTTATGGTTTTCTACCAAATTCACAATCTATGGTTAGTCATCTCTCTATGACGTCCAGGTTCTTTGTGTTTTTGTTTGAGGACGATTTTCTTCATCGAAGAACGATTAAGTCGATTGTTCTTATAAATATCCTATCATATTGAGGAAGTGCTTAAGAAGAATCTTAAACATCTTTTGATATTTACAGGATTGTTTTAAGTCGAAATGAATTTAATTATATAAATGAATCAATCGTCAAGAGTTTTGAGTTTTGTTAACTTGCCGAGTGAATTAAGACATTTGAATATCTTATGAGTGAAGTAGCACTTCATTTAATGTTTCATTTAGGAGTTATAATAATCAAAGCTTTCGAGGGTAAATTAGTATTTAAATGATTTGATTTAAGTTAAAGAAGAAGTTTAGGCTTTATATTTAATTTCTTTTATGTCTTAGGTGGCGTTATATTTAATTCAATTTAATTTAATTGAGTTTTAATTTAACTTAATTTAATTTAATTTGATTTGATGTTTAATTAATTTGATTTGATTTAATTTAATTTAATTATTTAATTTAATTTAATTTAATTTAATTGTTTAATTTAATTTAATTTAATTATTTAATTTAATTTAATTTAATTTAATTTAATTTGATTTAATTTAATTTAATTTAATTTAATTTAATTTAATTTAATTAATTTAATTTAATTTAATTTAATTTAATTTAATTTAATTTAATTTAATTTAATTTAATTTAATTTAATTTAATTTAATTTAATTATTTAATTTAATTTAATTTAATTTAATTTATAATTTTAATTGAGATTTTAAAAGAGTTTAATGATTTAATTAAGTCTTTTAATATTTTAAATTTGAGTTATCATTTTAATTAAGAGTTAAATGTTAATGATATAATTAGTTTAGGGATTTTTTAAATTAAAGAATAAATCTCTTCCTAATAAATATCCCTTATTTTAATAATTCGATTTTATTATTCTTCCAAATTTAATCTATTATTTAATTAAAGTTTAATTATTTTAAAATTTGTTTAATGAGTTTCTACCCTTTAATTATTTAAATTTCAATCATCCAAATCAGATTAAGATCAAATGTTTTACTTGTTGATTTTTTATTAAACCTAAAGTTTTAATTAAGGGTTGAAAGTTTAATTACCATTTTACCCCTTAAGCTTAATAATTTCATAACTCACTAAATTGAACTTAAATGAACTTGAAATTTTTATGTGACTTCACTCATATGTCGATAAAGACATGAGAGGAGAAAATGTGATTTTTACTGTATTTAATTTATTTATATAATTATTTTTGGTGGAAAATAGAGATTTTCAAGGAAAATTTGATAACATGACCAAAGGAAAGTTTACGTCCTTAAGAAAATTAGGGGACATTTCTAATGACCGAGAGAAGCACTTGGACCAATTTTGGTGATTTTTTGAATTATATTATTTTTATTATAATTATTTTGAGTTTTGGAGTGTTAATTAATTTAAAAATAAAATAAATGTTGAAAAATGGATTTTATATTTTTCAAAAATCTCTCTGATATCAAGGAAACCAGAGAAACAAATTTTGCAATTTTCTGATTTTTCTATGATTTATTATAATTATTTTAGTGAAAATGCTAGAAAATACATTTTTTTTAATTTTAAAATTACCACTAGGGCTTTAAAATTCAATATCTCACTAAATAGACCTAGGAAAAATGTGGGATTTGTTCCTAAGTGATTAAAATTCAAAATGTGACATTTTGGTGAATTTTATTATTTTTGTGATTTTTATTATTTTTTTTATTTTTTAATTATTAAAAATATTAAAATATTATTAAAAATCAACTTTTTTAGAAAATTGAAATTTTAATTTTCTTAGGTTCCACTGATATCAGAGAGGCTCCAAAACCAATTTGGTGAATTTTTGAAAAGTATTTTAAAAGTTATGAATTTTTAAAGCTTAAAATGGCTAAGTGACTTAATCGACCCGATTAGTGGGGCTAACCAGAGTCCAATTGACCTCAAATTTTTATGGTGGGTTCCTCTGATCCTAAAGGTCAGTGGAGAATTGATTTCAAGTCAATTTGATGCTTGGTTAATTCTAATTAATTAAAGACCTATTTTGGGTGTTTAAGCCAATTAGGGTTGTTTTAAATGAACTAAGTCGAAACCTATTTTTCCTAGGGTTCTCTGGTCATAAGGAACATCACCAAATTTTCCTAGAATTTATTTCACAACATGCTATTTACTTGGAATTAAAATACTCAAAACGGTGACACGAACTTGAAAAATCGAGAACTCTTCATAGGGATGGCCTACGACTTTGGAAAATTCAGGGAATGTTCCCAAATTCGGAGGCTTCAAAGCCACTATGGTCTCATGCCATGGTGAATTGTATGCATGCATGGAGAATTAAAACAATGCAGAGAGTAAATAAATTATAAAAAATAAAATATTTGATGAAATTAAGTGATTTCTTTTCCACATTATTCTCCTCTCTTCAACGAGCGAGAGGGTATTTTTATTTTATTTTTCTGATTTTTCTACACGAGAGATATGAATTTTTGAAGTTTAGGGAATTAAATAAATTAGAAAATCCCTAATTTTCTACTTATCGAGTCGGCGCCGGCGCATCCTCGGCGACTCCGAAAGGCCGCGCGGCGCGCTCCCATTCGACGCCGCCACCGAGTCGGCGGCCGGGCCCCGCGGTTCTCGTACCGTCTCATGGTCCGACGCGATCTCGGCCGTCCGTGCGCGCGTGTATTGAATGGACGGCATCCGTTCATCGTCCCGAGTGTTCTCGCTGAGAGCCGTCCACACTAAATCCACTAGATCTCGCTCGATTCTCGATGGATTTTTACGTTCTTATACTACTATGGATTCGTCTTGAAGAGACGAACACATCTATACGGTTAACATGCATTGAAATTAAAGCATTTGAAATGGAGAATCTCCGGAAGCTCGGGATGAAGAGTTAGCTCATACCTTGGCTCGGAGAAGTGTGGCTTCGATCGAGAGTTGTTGCACCTTCGATTGGGTCCCGGCAAGCTCCGGATGAAGTCTCTGAGTGCAGTGAATTGTCTGGATATGATTTCGACCAAGCCGATCCACAAAGCTTGGAGGTTGGAGCAAGCTGGGTGGCTTTGGAGATGGGGCTTTTGATGGTGGACACCTTCTCTTGGTACGAGTGAAGGTGTAGAGCCAATCAATTTGGGAATTGGCTCATTGTGGAGAAGTGTCCTGGTTTTGGGTGGAATTTCGACTCTGAAATTGAGCTTACGGAGGAGAAATGGCGGGGGATTTCATTGGGGATCAAGTGCTCTAAGGATGGAGAAGGGTGCGGAACAATTTTGGCGAGTTTTGGCAAGGTTTTTGCTTCTTCTCTTTCATGGCCGAGAGGGGTGGAGTTTAAATAGAGTTGGGTGGGGGGCCTCCCGGGGGAGTTAGGGCTTGGGATCGAGCTGCTGCGGTGAGGAGAAGATCGGCCATGGTAGCCGGCTGGGGATGGGGCGGCTCGGCAAGTGAGAATTTCGATGTTGGCTCACATGTGAGCTCTCGGCCATGGTGTTTTCCGGCGGCACGGTGGCCGGCGGCCGAGCGATGGTCACCATCTTGGTCGGGTGGGTCGGGGCTGGGGTTTAGTGTAGGCGATTGGCAAATGCCATGTGTAAAGTGGTTGAATCGAAGTAGAAAGGGGAAGGGGCCATTTTAGCTTATTTTGGTCGACCCATGCAAATGGGTTGGGTGCACCTCCCAAGACTGGTTTTGGGTGAGGAGGTCGGGTGGGTCGACCTCCCGTGTGTGGTGGAGTCTCCATCGAGGATTAGGTGGCAAAGCATGGTTTAGAGTGTGACATGCTTAAGGTAAAAAAGGCTTAAGGGAGGCTTAAGAAAGATCCCCCTCTTCTTGCCATAAATGGACTAATGACAAGTCAAAGCCCTCATGGCTTCATGTGGCTTGAGAATGGCTTGTTCATGGCTCCATTTGGCTTGGGAAAAGGTTGGCTTATTTCATGAAAAAGGGTTTTAGAAATATTTGGCATTTAGGGGGTAATTTGACATGTGGCTTGATTTGGAATGGTTTAATTGATGATTTTGCAACTTAGGGGTGATTTTGATCAAATGGATGATGAGGGGAAGTGTCATGTGGGCTTTAGGATGATTTGGGCTTTTGAATTTTGAAGGAAATGGGCTTTTAGGAGGGTTTAAGGGATGGGCCCTTAAGTTTAAAAATGAATTTATGGATGGGAATTTTGTAAAGAGGTTGGGCCAAATAATTGTTGGGTTTAGCTCATGGATGTGTCATGAGTGATTTGAAACAAATTGGGGGTGATTTGGATTTGAATTGGGTTGAATTTGGGTTAGGTTTGGGTTTAGGTCGAAAATGGGCCTTTTGACCTTGGGTTGAGTTTGAGTGGGACTTGGGTTCAAATTTTGGGCAAATCATGTTAGGGTTTTGTTTGTGGGAATGTTAAGGAAGATTTAGAAAAGATTTGAGGTTAATTGGAGTTGAATTGGGTGAGTTTGGGTTAAGTTTGGGTCATGGGTCCAAATTGGGCTTTAAGGCAAAAGTGAGATTGGATCCAAATGTCAATCAAATTGGACTTGGATTTGGTCTAAATTGGTATTGGGAATGTTGAATTGAAGTTTAGAATTGAATTGGACCAGAATTTGGGTCAATTGGATAGGTTTGGTTTAACATTGGGTTCACTTTGGGTTAAAATGGGTCGATTTGGGGGTTTTGACAAAAGTAGGGTAAATTGACAAAATTGGCCCATGGTGTAGTTGGACAAAATGAAATTGGGAATATTTAGGATTTTCTGGAATTTTCTGGGAATTTTCTGAATTTTTGGATTTTTAGGCCAGAAGGGTATTTTGGGTATTTGGAGGGTATTGGGGGGTATTTTTGGAATCTTTGGTATTTTTGGGTATGGATGATCAATTTGAGTGATGTGGAGATGTTTGGGATTGATTTTGGAAAATTTTGGGTAATTTGGAAATTTTGCGAAAATTTGGAGTAATTTGAGGGTTTTGGGTAGGTTTAGTAGGTGTAGGGTCTCGGGGGTCAAAAATTGAAAATTTGGGAAATTGGAGATTGGGTGAATTTAGGTGGAAAGAAATCATTTTGGTTGAGCCATGAAACCATTTCAAGCCCATATGAGCCATGAAAGGACTCATTTGAGGCATTCATTTATGTTGTTCTAACCCTCTTGCCGAGGGCTTAGGGGTTAAGGACCATCCATGTGAATCACCTACATGAGTCGGGGAGGTTAAGTTGGGTATGGGTGTGGTTTTAGGAAGTGTGTGGAAATGTAGTGTGTAAGTGTAGTGTAAGTCGGCCCCTTCACGGGACCGAGGCCACCGGGCGATCTAAGGCCCGAAGAGTCACTATAGGAACTCATCCTTTAAACTTCCGCATTTGATTTCGACCCTCCAGGTGATTAGGGGTCTATAGTCGAGTTTGTGGAGTTTGCGGGGAGTTTAGAAGTGGTTTGAATTTCTAAAAGGCGGGTCCCGATTCTAGTCCTCTAAGATAGTCGAAAGAAAAGCCTAAGGCTAGATCCTAAGCACTAAAAGAAGAAGGGAAGACCTCATCGAAAATGAGGTCGACAAATGGACCCCGATAGGTGTGGTGGTGACGGAGCACACCGCGCGTATTGGTGTTGACCGAGCGATCAGCAAAGCCAACACGGATGTCCGAGTGACGAACTTAGGACGAAGTAGAAGAGTTCTAGCTGGGGAGTGTCGAGTATATCTGCGGAGCAGGAGATTCTTGAACTCTCGGCAGGGAAAGGAAAAGGAGGTAAATCCCAAATCACATGACACAGGGAATTTCGATTTAGATTTTATTTTGTTTTAGATTTTTATGTGTGAGTTTAGATTTCAACTTGGAGTTTTTTTTTTTAGATTGAAGTTTTGTCGAAATTAATTTGAGGGATTTGATTTGAAATGAAAATTGGAGTTCGAGGTTTTAGATGTAACATCTCCGACCTCGAAAGAAAATTGAATTGATTAGATTGAATCGTTGCGATGAGAAGAGATCTCGGAGCAAAGTGGTGTTGGATGTAAAATCCTTAACCTCGAAGTTTGATTTTTGATGTATTTCATCGCAATAGGGAAAGAATCCTAAAGCGATGCGGTCTCGGATGTAAATCCTCGACCCAAAAGTTTGAATTTTGATGTATTTCATTGCGATAGGGAAAGAATCCTAAAGCGGTGCGGTCTTGGATGTAAAATCCTCGACCCAAAAGTTTGAATTTTGATGTACTTCGGTGCTGATAGGAAAAGAATCCTAAAGCGATGCGAGTCTTGGATGTAAAATCCTCGACCCAAAAGTTTGAATTTTGATGTACTTCGGTGCGATAGGAAAAGAATCCTAAAGCGGTGCGGTCTTGGATGTGAAATCCTCGACCCAAAAGTTTGAATTTTGATGTACTTCGGTGCGATAGGAAAAGAATCCTAAAGCGGTGCGGTCTTGGATGTAAAATCCTCGACCCAAAGAGTTTGAATTTTGATGTATTTCGGTGCGATAGGAAAAGAATCCTAAAGCGGTGCGGTCTTGGATGTAAAATCCTCGACCCAAAGGTTTGAATTTGATGTATTTCGGTGCGATAGGAAAGAATCCTAAAGCGGTGCGGTCTTGGATGTAAAATCCTCGACCCAAAAGTTTGAATTTGATGTATTTCGGTGCGATAGGAAAAGAATCCTAAAGCGGTGCGGTCTTGGATGTAAAATCCTCGACCCAAAGTTTGAATTTGATGTATTTCGGTCGATAGGAAAAGAATCCTAAAGCGATGCGGTCTTGGATGTAAAATCCTCGACCCAAAAGGTTTGAATTTGATGTATTTCGGTGCGATAGGAAAGAATCCTAAAGCGAGTGCGGTCTTGGATGTAAATCCTCGACCGAAAGTTTGATTTTGATGTATTTCGGTGCGATAGGAAAAGAATCCTAAGCGGTGCGGTCTTGGATGTAAAATCCTCGACCCGAAAAGTTTGAATTTGATGTATTTCGGTGCGATAGGAAAAGAATCCTAAAGCGGTGCGGTCTTGGATGTAAAATCCTCGACCCAAAAGTTTGAATTTGATGTATTTCGGTCTGATAGGAAAAGAATCCTAAAGCGAGTGCGGTCTTGGATGTAAAATCCTCGACCCAAAGAGTTTGATTTTGATGTATTTCGGTGCGATAGGAAAAGAATCCTAAAGCGGTGCGGTCTTGGATGTAAAATCCTCGACCCAAAAGAGTTTGAATTTGATGTATTTCGGTGCGATAGGAAAAGAATCCTAAAGCGGTGCGGTCTTGGATGTAAAATCCTCGACCCAAAAGGTTTGAATTTGATGTATTTCGGTGCTGATAGGGAAAGAATCCTAAAGCGGTGCGGTCTTGGATGTAAAATCCTCGACCCGAAAGAGTTTGATTTTGATGTATTTCGGTGCGATAGGAAAAGAATCCTAAAGCGGTGCGGTCTTGGATGTAAAATCCTCGACCCGAAAAGAGTTTGAATTTTATTTGATTGATATTTGATTCGAGATGCGGAAGAAATTGAATTTGAATTTGATTGAGACTTGAAGCACTGGAAAGATTGAATTCGGAAATTTGGAAATTTGGAAGGATGAGTTTGAACTCGATTGAAATTTGATTTAAGATTTGATTTGAAATTTGGAAGATCGAGTTTGAAACTTGATCGAGATTGGATTTGAAATTTGATTGAGAATTTGATTTGGAATTTGTAAAGATGAAATTTGATTTTGAAGTTTGGAAGGATGGAATTTGAGATTTGTGTTGATTTCGTTTATCTTTTAATGGTTCAAATTTTATTTTATTGTTTATTTAATGTTCATGTGAACTTGGTGTTTGTCATTTTTCAGATTTTTTTTTAGAAAGTTTTCTTTTATTCTCTTTTTTTTGTTTTATTTCTTTTCTGTTCTTTGTTCGAAGTTCATTTAACTTTAATGGCGTTTCCCGATCAATTTGCACAAAAGAGGTGAAGGCCAAAAACGTGACATGGTCACTTTCATTCCAATCATGTTGAAAATACATCATACAACTCGATGCGGAATATATCTCATACAATCCATGTAGACTCAAGCGGATGTGTATGATCTTTGTTGATCCATCGAAAGAATCATACGTCGAAAATCCATGTACTGAATAGTGAGGTACATGGTCGATAACATCACCTTCCAAGCCATCCTTGGCAAGGATGCTGATTTGGATGTACGTTGGAGGTGTGATATTTCCCATGTAACTCACGGCTCGTAAGGCGGAGGTTCTCTAGCTGCGGGTACGGTTGGAAATGGTAAGGTATTTTGCTTGTCGTCCATCCTCACGAAAGTAGCGAGATTCGCTCCACTGGCACCCCGGTATGCAATGCTTTGCGATATACGCTCCGTTACCTTGCGGTATCATGACGGAACCCACCGGTAAAGGTATCTTTGCGGCCCTCGGAACTCACCGGGCACTGCTTATCCGGAGGTCGGATCCGAACATGATGTTACACTCATTCAGAAAGAGGCCGGTGCGAAAGGTCGACGAAGTCGTGGTGATCGATATGTGGGGGTATGCGGTCACTACTGTTTGTAGATGTTGATAATGCGGCTATTGGGTATGCGATACTGCTGCGGTACCCTCCATGTTATCAATCTTTTTACCATTCTCTTGATAAGCGATGGCATCGGATCTACTTGCCCATGACGGAGTATTCCGGTGGGTTTCCCTTCTGTCTTCGGCAAAGTTGTAGCGGCATCCGCATTGTATTGTGATTCTTCCTTTCCACGGCATCCATCTCGGGGTTCGAGTATGTGTTTTCCCTCGGGCGGCACTGCTCGGCCCATTCTCTTCGGATCCGGATACAATCCACGATTTCTTGTTGTTCATACTACGAGAATACGTCGGTGTGTAGCTCGAGGCCTTCTAGTATGTTGATTCTTCTTCCTTTAATTCTCTCGAAGTATTCGAAAGTTTTCTTTTCAACATTCGCATTCTCTCCGGCTCGTATTCGGAATGATGCGAGATGGCGAGGCCTTGTGACATATTGTGGGATATATGGTTCGATCCCTTCACGTTCCCCTGCATACCTTGGCTCCTCGGGGATGATGTACGTCGGGACATCCCCGGGGTTGCTCTGCAACGAGGTCATGCATTGCGGGTGGTTCTATCCGGTGGCGTGGTAGCCTTCTTCCTTCGATCTTAGGAGATTTCCACTGGTTCTTTACGTTATTCTAGGAGGCTGGCCTCCTTTCTTCGAGTTCTGGTGAGCCGGTGTCCTTGAAGTGTATGTGCTTGGCATTAGCAATTGTCTCGTCGCGCTGGTCCGCGGCTAGTTTTGTTAACATCTTACGGATACGGCGATTCTTATTCCTTCGTTGCGTGGGCGTGAGAGTAGCCCTCCGAACTTCTTGAATCTCTGCGGGCGCGGCGGTGACAAGCACTGCCCTCATTGTAAGCGACTACGGACTTCATTTTCTTGTCTTCTTCGGTGTTTGCTTTTCTTTTCTTGTTGTTGGATTGGTGGCTTGGGCCACCCACTTTCATCCTTGTACGTCAGGGCGAGTTCTTCTCGGTTCGCTGGGACCCGGTCACTTTCCTCGTCTTGTAGGCCTGCGGTGCGAAATCCGAGTCAATCTCGATTATCGCTCCATCTTTCACCCTCTTTTCATCGAGTGCGAGGCTTACGCCATTCTTAAAGTTCAAGACCGACCGCCGTTCGACATTTCCTGCGAAAAGACAAGGAAAAGGATCGGGGGTTGTACTTAAGAACAAGAACATTAAGAAAATGTTTATTAAAGAGATTCTTTTTTATATAAATTTTTTTATTTTCGAAATTTAACGGGAATGAAGTAGAATAAGATCGGGAAAGGGATTTTGATTTGGAAAAGAAAACGAGGAAAACTTTATTATCATGATTTTATTTATTTTAGCACATTTTATTATTTTTTTGGGTTCGGACCCGATCATAAGTAATTACTTCACTCGTGTTTCTTAGGGATGAAGAATTCATTCCTTCGAAACATCGAGGTAGCGTAATATTTTTTCAAGTATCGTCAGATTGATCGGAAGCATATGTCGTTCTCCACGGCAATTCACTAGGCTGGTAGGAACCTCCCGAGTATCTTTGCTTCGACCACGAAACGGTCCTTCCCGAGTGGGTTCGAATTTTCCTCCTATCTTGCGGTGTGCGAGAATAGGTCTCTTGAGAACGAGAACTAAGTCACCAACTTTGAAGGTTCTCGGGCGGACCGGTTTGTCATGGGCTTGAACCATTTTAGCTTGGTATAGTTCTAAATTCATGTTGCGGCTGCAAGTCTTTTCCCTTCAAGCTTTCTAATTCTTCGAGTCGTAGTCCGGCGTTTTCTTTGTCGTGATCTTGTTTGCAAGCTGCAATTACGAGTGAAGGAAGGCTGAACCTCTAAAGGTAACAACTTGCCTCGGACCCATACACCGGAGCGTAAGGTGTAGCTTGAGTAGGAGTTACGAAGGTTGTCCGGTAGGCCCGTAAGGCTTCTAACGATTTCTCGTGCCAATTTCTCTTATTATCGTCCGAGGTTTTCTTTAAGATTTGAACGAGAGTTTTATTAAAAGCCTCGGCGAGGCCGTTTGCTCTTGGGTAGTAAATTGTTGAGTATCGCCGGTCGATTCCGTGTCTCTGACAAAATTGTTGATTTGTGTGCTTCGAATGCGGCCCATTATACGAGATGATCTGCGCGGCACTCAGAAACGGTAGACAACTTGGTTCTTGAAAAGCTGCAGCACGTGGTGTGCTTTCACTTCTCTGAAGTGGGCCGTCACGCAGCTTGGAAAAGTAATGCATGCGCGCAAGAATGAAACGATGTCCTTTCGAAGATGGTGGTTCTATCGGACCCACTATGTACGTGCCCCGACATTCGAATGGCCGCGACGCTGGTGTCGGGTGCGGCACATTTGGAGGTTGGTGTAGAACCACTCCGTGCACTTGGCATTGGTGACGGCTCTTGGCGATTTTCATGCGGTCGGTCATCATCGAGGGCCGGTAGTACCCTAGTCTTTTAATTTTCATTTTCATCTTTGGACCCGGCGAGTGAGCGCCACGGAGTCTGAATGCACCTCTTTAACGATTTCACGGGCCTCGGACCCGCTTAGGCACCTTAGCCGCATTTGATCGAAAAGACCTTCGTATAATGTGTTGTTTATTAATGCGTAAGACGAGTTCTTTTCTTGATACGATGGGCTAGCGACCTATCGTACGGTAGCTTTCTGTTTGCGGGTAGTCTATCGATGATTTGTCGCTCGATCTTACGTGTTTTTACATCCTTCTTCATGTTGATTCTTTTTCTTTTTTGATTTGTGTATTGTGTCTATGTCGGCTGTGATAGGACACGACGTCAGTGAGTGACACTTCAGCTGATTCATCTTGCGAACGAGGCAAATTCTTTTGCGAGACGGGCTAAAGCATCTGCTTAAAGCATTCTCTTTTCTAGGAATTTTGTAGATTGTCACATTTGGAATCGTTCAGCAGTTTGTATGGCATCTTGGAAGTATTGTTCGAGTCTTGGCTTTAGAATTACTGTCTTGTCAGTGATACTGTTGAATGATTAGCTTGTGAATCCCGTAGATGTTGATGTACTGTTATCCCCATTTGAATGGTTAATTCCAATCCCGTTATGAGGGCTTCGTATTACGCCGTTGTTTGTACACGGTTACGTAGTGGTAGGAGTATCTTAACATCCCCGCTCGGTGTTATAAAGATTAGCCGATTCTGCCTTACAGGGCACTTATCACTTGCGATTCTTCGTCTTTGTGTCTTGAAGATGCTCCGTCGAAATATAATTCCCAACGTCGATCGTCGAGGTCTTCTAGGTTCATTATTTGTTCATGCGGCGGATCGTCGTTGAGAGGAGATTCGGCGGCGAAGGGTGTCTTTGCGAAGTACTGCTAAGACTTGTCCCTTTACGGCACGCGAGAGGCACGAAAGTTATATCGAATTGCAATAATATCATTGACCATCGCGCAAGTACTGCGGGAAAGTGTTGGACGAGTCATCGAAGTATTGCGATGGATTAAACTTCGAAATCAAGTTGACCTTATGAGAAAGCATGTAGTGCTGAGCTTTTGAGCGGCGAAGATCGAGGCCGAACAATGCTTTTCGATTGCGGGATACCTTACTTCCGTCGGAAGTAAACGACGGCTTAAGTAGTAAAGAGCATTTTCTTTACCCTCATCATTGACACAGGCTAACGGGGCTCGAGAGAGTCATCTAAAGCCGCGGTGTAAAGTATCGGCGGTCACACGAGGCCCGGGGCTGCTAAGACGGGAGGTGTCATTAAATATTGTTTAATGTCTTCGAAGGCCTTACGGCATTTCTCTTCCCGAATAAATTTGGCGTCCTTTTTAACTAGTGCGAGAAAGGTGACACCTACGACGGGTTTGAGATAAAGCGTCGAAGATATGCCGACTTCCCTTGAAAAGATCGTAGTTGTTTTAAGGTTTTGGGAGGCGGCATTTCTAAGATGGCTTTAATCTTCTCCGGGTCGATTTCGATTCCACGATGTCGGACGAGCGAATCCTAAGAATTTCCGGAGGTGACGCCGAAGGCGCATTTTAAGGGATTCATCTTAAGGTTAAATTGTCTTAATCGTTCGAAAACAATTCTCGAAATCATACGAGTGGTTTTCCTTTACTTTGCTTTTGATGACGACATCGTCCACGTAGCACTCGACTTGATTGTGGATGAGATCATCAAAAATTCTTGTCATTGCTCTTTGGTAAGTTGCTCCTAGCGTTCTTCGATCCGAATGGCATCCATTGTGTAGCAAAATACTCCGATCGGCGTTACGAATGCTGTAAGCTTTTCATCTTACGGAGCCATTTTTATGCGGTTGTATCATGAAGATCCATCCATGAATGAGAATATTTCATGTGTCGAAGCAATATCGATCATCGGTTCTGGAATCGGTAGAGGGAATTCATCTTTTGGACATGCCTTGTTTAAATCTACGAAGTCCACACAAATTCGATACGACCATTCTTCTTTACGGTGGCACCACATTGGCTAACCGAGGTCGGGTATTGTTCTTCGCGGACAAATTTAGCGTCTATTAGCTTTTTAACTTCGGTATGACTTGTTGTTCGATTTCTAGACGCATTCTTACGGGACCTTGTACGTGGAGCGAAGTAGGATCCACTCCTAGCTTATGGATGCTGACCTGCGGGGCTAATCCGGCATTTCATCGTAGCTCCAAGCAAAACGATCTTTAAATTCCATTAATAACTTGATTATTTCTTCGGAGTCTTCTTTATTGAGTAAGGAGCTAACAAAGGTAGGTCTAGGCTCTTTGCTTAGTACCTAAGTTAACTTAGTTAACTCATCTATTGTGGATTTAATTTCTTCTTCGAATTCGGTGGAGCGTCTCCGATTTGTAAATCTTCGAGTTCGTCTGTAGTTTCCATGCGGTTTTCATTGGACTTGCGAGTGAGAACCAAGCAAAATTCGGTATCGTCGGCTGACCTGCTGTGCCGAATCCGAGTCCATACTTTGAATTGGGTGGACGACGGAGTTATTCCATAACTTTTCAAAATGTTGAGATTGGCCTTTTGTCCATTGTCGAGGTAAGAAACCACGTTGAATTAAATTTTGAACACGGGGAGAGTACCACTCGAAAGGTAATTCCATTAATTCGATGAAGTGACATCTTCGAATTGTACATTATTTTCGAGTTTTGGAGGAAGAAGCACCGCGGTAGAATTTGATCGGCTTTGCACGCGTCACTACGTACCTCTTTGACCTCCATACCCTCGATCTTATTAGAATGGATCGGAGTTAGGGTCATAGTATGTACGTAGTGGTTAATCTTCTCGTACATTGATTTGTATTCTTCGTTCTTTTCATCTTCGAGGGAGATCTTGTATTGCGGCTTCTTTCGACTTATTGTCGCTGCTTCTTGCTTGATTTCTTTTTCTTCTTCGAACTATCTTCCCGATCAACATTGATGGCGGGTTTTCTCTGTCCAAGCTGTCCTAATGTCTCTACCACGGCCTCGTCCACGGCCTCGACCTCGGATGCGAGTTGTGGAGAAACCTTCACCATCTCGCCGGAAGGGAGTGGTGAGTGGCTGTTGGACTAGAACTTCGGGTTCTTCGTTGTCACGAACTTTCTTTGCTTCATTTGTTACGGTATCTACTGGAGAAGATTGTTTTCTTTGGCGGTGCATAATAGGCTGCATCTTCATGGATCCCGATCTCATGTACGGAGAATGGTTGTAAGTCGCCTTTGATGCCTTGTTCCCTGCATCGTAATATTTGATGCATCGATGCGAGAGATGATGGTACCATCCTGTTTTCATGTATCCATGGTCGGCCTGATAGAGCGTTGAACGACGTTTCGAATCGATTATATGAAATTTTGCGGTTGTCTTTGCTAAGTCACCGGTTTTCATCGGTAGCGTTATTGACCGAGGGCTCTTTCTCCTTTACGGTTGAATCCTCTTAATAACATTTTGTCGGCCTCGAGCTCGCGAGCATCAATTTCCAAGTATGCTAGTGTTCGAAGACTCATTATATTGATTGATGCTCCTGGATCCACCAATACTGCGGAGAGCGTAAACTTCCCGATTGTAGCCGAAATGTACAACGGTCGGTTGTGATGCTGGCATCCCAGTAGTAGGTCATTGTCGAGTGAAGGTAACACCTCGGCTTGTTCCTTTAACGAGCAAACCTCATCTAAGGAATCTCCGGCCATTTGAGCTAAGCGAATTTCCGGATCGAAGTAAGGCCTTGATCGGAGCTTCCCTCATCTCCTTTGATAAGATGAGAGCATCGTAAATGCTCGGTTTGGCCGGTAGTTTCCTAAGATGGGCTAGCACGTTGTAGTCCACTTTGTTTCCATGCGTCTCGGCTTCTTCTCGAACGGGTATGTCTTCCGTGAGGGTTGGTTCTTCTTGAACGACCACACGCTTTCCTTTGTCTTTTGGACCCATTCTTGGAGGTAGAACTTTTCCACTTCTTAGGTTGACTTCGTAATTTCTTCGAATCTAGTGTTGAGTTTGTCGGTGTCTCCTCACGAATCGGAATGGTAGCTCTTACGGATTATCTTCCAAATGCTGAAGGCTCTAACTTCTATCGTAGCTGGAGCTCCTCGAAACTCACGAGATAGATCCGTTGCTTGTTGAACTCTCGTAGCCTCCTTGATGGATGCCTTCTTCGTCATTTTGATCGTCGAGATCTTGTATGATTTGAGAATTGTTGTTGGTATCGAAATCGACGCCCGGATTGTCGCTAGTTACGTAATCGTTAGAAACGATCGAAAACGTAGCCAACGCCATCACCCTTATCATTATATGATCCCACCGAAGTGAGCGGATAATCATACAAAATCGAGAGGTTCGAGGGATTTCTCCCCGAATCGGAAACAACTATCTCAGGATAAGCGGCCCCTAGTCTAGCCTTAGGAATCTCGGTCCCCTCTTCTTCGTCGATTTTCTTCTTCTCTTCGATTGTCTCTGTCGAGGTGGTTCTTCATCGCGAGTGATAGTACCGGCTTAACGGGTCTCGAACTACGAATTGAAGCTCGCACGAAGCGGTTCGGATGTTATCTAAAATCTTCTTCGAAGACCTTGTCCGAGGCGGTAGTCCATCCATCGTTGGTTGCATAGGGATCTATCGGAATGACGGGATCGGTTGAGATAACATTGACGGAACCTCCTTTACGGGGTTCCTTCATGTACTCCTTCGGGATTGTTATATTTCCTTTCCGAAGGTTGTCGTTGAGCCAACTTTTGAAGGTAATGCGGTCTTCTATCTTGTGCCCAAGCATCCGATGGTAGGGGCAAAAGTTGGGATCACCTTTCTTGTTGACTTCCTCTGGTCTTTTGGGCTCTGACAGCTGGAAATCTGGAGTTTTCATTAGGCTACGGAACATCTTCGGTACGGCTTCATTTTTGAACGGATATTCTCTGCTCAGAAGCTCCCTCAATGTACGTTGCGGACGAGACGGTTGTTCATCTTGCGGAGACGGCTGATAGTTGGACCGGGGTTCTTTGGTAATTTTGTTGTGGTTCTTTGCGGCCGTTACGAGTGGTATTTGCATCGGTTGTTTGCCTTTGTCGAGCTTCTGCAACGATCCGGATTTCTTCTCGAAGGTCTTCACCGGCTACGCTTGTCCGTCTTGTCGGCAAAACTTAATTGCTTCGCCTCTTCTTGCAAGCTTCCGGCCTTGCTTAACAACTTCTCAAAAGTCTTAATAGTGAATCCCTTGAGGAGAAGTGCTTATCGGGCCGTGAATGCTTTTAAGCGAATGCTGCTGCATGTTGTTCTTGCGGTTGTGGTTCACACTTCATGCTTAAATTTCTCCATCGAAGTATGTAATCCACTAGAGTTTCATTCGGCCTTTGTTTCTCTACCACTAAATCACTATAGTGATGTGGTGCTTGAGCTCCGACAAATCGCTTAATGAAGAGGCTCTCTAGCTGCGAGAATGTCTTCACGGAACCGTTGGGTAATTACGCATACCGGTCGAAGGCGATTCATGACGGACGCTAACGAGCTGTCGGAAGAGTAGCGCATCGCTCCGCCGGCATTGCAACAAGCTGGCACGAAAGTGTGCGACATCTTGTCGGGGGTTCCCGGTTCCGTCGAAGGTCTTAAACGAGAGGTGGTACGAAGCCTTTCGGGTATTGGACGACGTCGAATTCTTCGGGTAAGGTACTGCCGTCCGAATGGATGTCCCGCTCTTCGATTGTGCTAAGGCTTCTCGCACTGCTGCTCTGCGAGTTCTTGATATCCTTTTCGGGGATCATACTTTGTCTTGTATCCTTTTCGGTGGTCATCCCGATTGACGGATGTAATCTCCTTTCCTCAGTCTACGATGTGAATGACTTACGGGGTGTCTCTCTATGTGGTTGTACTTGACTGCGGAGAGTGGCCGAGGCTATGGCCATCTCTTCCATCCTCTTCGCCATTTGAGCGATCGTGTCATCCTTTTTCTAGTTGTCTCTTCATCGGTTACGGCTCCTCTCTTTCTGCAGTTGCGGGAGCACCTTGAGAAGGCGATGAAGCTCGTGTCTCGACCATGTTGATTTCGCATATTCATTGTCCATGAATTCAGATGAGTCGATCTCATCTCCGAACTTTTCTTCTCTTTCTTTTGCCAACCGTCGGATGTCGGTTCTCGGCTTTTCCATGGCATCTTCTGGCGGAGCTTTACGTGTATCTTTGTGGTTGTCGTGCGATGGTTGTCGGGTCCTTTTTCACGAGTCCCCTTCATCGCGGTAGCACTTTCTTCGGATTCCGGCCTCTGGCGAGACTTTCTCTCTCGGGTTGCTTTGTTTCGATCTCGATGCCCCGTAGTGGGGACGCCACACCATCCTTCTAGCGGCGGAAGGTCTATGACCGGATGGTGCATCGGCCAAATGCTTGGAAGGTGGTATCCTCCTGTCTGTAATCCGATACTACGACGGGCGGGCTAGCCTTCATTCTCTTGCTTGGCTTTTCTATCATGACGGCGGGTTCTACTCGGGGCCCAAGACGGGATTTGGCCAGCACCGTCCTATCCTTCGTAGAATTTCAGACACGGGGCGAGTTTTCCTTCTTTGCTAGCTTTTCTACCAAAGTTTGCGGTCGAGCGAACGGCGTAGTTCTAGTTCTTTTCTTGCGGCTATTGTTGTAGTATGCGGGGCTGTGGTAATGTGGCGGCAATCTTGCGAACATTCTCTTCATCCTCTGCGGCGGAGAGGGGATGGAACATGCTTCCTCCCAAAAGTGGTATGTAGTCGGGCGGTGGTGTATATTACGGTAGCGGTGTATATTCGGCAACTGCGGAATTTCCTCGGGAAGGCGATCTCGGCGGCTACGGCTTCCACTGGCGATCCTACATTTCTATTTCTTCTTTGGGTCTTTGTCGGCGACGGAATCTTCGAGCTGGACCCGATTTCGAAGACGAGAAGGTCTTACGGGAAGATCCGTACCCTCCACGGTAACGGGTTTATCATAGTTACGGATTTCTTTCCCCTTTGATTTGGCGAAGTCGGGGTAGGTGCGAAACAACTAGACCGAGTGGGGGTAGTAAGAGCGGTCCTCCTGCGGACGGCGGTACTCCTCCTGAGTCGGGACCCTTTGCGGGGGAGGAAACTCTTGGGTCGACCTAAGGTTGAACTCGAGCGGTGGTTCCTCGGCTTCGGATACCTTGTTCGTCGGTGCAAGAGGGAGACGTCGGTGACCTTGACGTTCGTGTTTTCGAATCCACGTCCCGAATCGGATGACCCCGTTGTCGGGCGGCTCATCCTTATAGACGGCGAAGTCCGATCCGTTGGTGAAGGAGAAAATCGGTTTCGGGGCTTCCATTTCGCGAGGTAGACTGCGGTTGTCGGTCCCGAGTTATGCTTCTTTTCTTCGGGACGAAAAGAAAGGAATTAAAAAGAGTCCGAACTTATTCTTTGTTCGTGTATTTATAAAAAAGAATCATTTGTTAAAAGAATCACTTATTAGAGGGTTTGTTTATTTAGAACGGAATGTTCGAAGGTGTAGAGAAGGTAAGGAATCCGATTCGGAAAGGAAAAGAAAGTCTTAAGCGAGACTTCTAGACTCGAAGGATCACTCTCAAGCTAACACTATCGGGGGTCCACCCACCTCGGAAATGAGGTAAAAGGATCTCGGAACCTCTGCTGTTTAGGGGTGTCTAAACGGTGGCTCCTAAATCCGAGAGAATGTTGGCTATACTTGTTCGAGATAGAAATGAACATAGTATTCCAACGGAAAGAAGGGTAGTTTGATCCATTAGGGACATGGATACACTTTACCGATTTTTGAAAACGAAATTATTTGATTATAATGGAGAGAGGAATACTCCCAGTGAGTCGCCGAAGTTGTCGGCATATTTTTAGGTTGTGTTGTATTTTAAAAGGGGTCGCTTTAACGAAGTTGTCGGCGAATTTAAATTTTAAATTTAATTTAAATATATATATAATTTAGAAAGTAGTATTTGATTTTGAAAATAATTTTAAATTTGAAAGTTTTAAGATATGAGATTAAGCCGATCTCACATCCCGAATAGTTTATATAAACGAGCACCGCACCACAAGCCAGTGTATACTATCACTAAGGATAGACACCATTGCTGAGGGTGGGGCTCGATCAAATAAACTAGAAGTTTTGTGACATCCGTTTGGTACGACGAACCAATTTTATAAGCCGACAAATTCCACAGCTTAATATGAAAGTATTAAACGGGGTTTATATTACTAGGTTCTTTAAAATTCCACTATAAGGGCAAGCCCACTATAGTTAATTACATCTTAAGTGACGGGAATCACCTAAGAAAACTCTCGATAATAACCGATAATTATGCTCTCAAGAATTTCGAAGTTTAAGGTTTTAAAGATTGAATTTTGGAATTTCGATAGGGAATGGATCAAATTTGGAACATTTTTGTTTTGTGAATCCGAAGGAAGAAAGGTAGGAGAAATCAACTGATTCGAAGTGAACTTCGGTAATTTCCGACTATCATATTGTTTGGCTTGAATTTAGGAAAGTCATAATGTTTATTTAGTATTTCGATCTTGCCGATTTTAATTAATTAGGGCTTATATTTGTATGATAAAATCAAACAAATAGCTACAGAAGATGTGAGGGTTTATTGTCGTATCGGACGACTACCTCGGAATCTAAGACCAGGTTAGGGCTTAATTTGCAATGCAAATGCTAACAAAGAGGTTGAGGATTTATGTTGCATTAAATGAAGCTACCTCGAAGTCTATGGCTTTGTTGTTTAATTCTAAGAAGGTTTTCTTGAAGTAGGTTGAAGTTTTGTTGATGACGATGGACGTCTTGCCCACCATGCTCCAAGCTCCTTGTTGTTGCGGAGGTTTAGTTTTAGAAATCATAAATCGGGAGATGAGAAAAGTGTTTTGGTTTAGAGAAGTCTTAATTTCCAAGTGTTTTGTATTTTGATTAAAACAAATCTTAAAGTTGATTATAACGACACCGGTTAAGATCCCGCGGTTCCATCCTTCGGCATCATTATTTTTATCGGATTCACTTAGTCCGGATGAATTTGCTAAACTCGACTGAATGAGTTCCACACTTTCATTTAGACAGTGGGAAATCCCGTTAGCAACACGTAGGTTACATCATCCGAGGTATTCACGATCATCCGACGAGGACGTTTTAATTTAGTTGCAATTGTAGTTTTGTGTTACTGTTTGTGATTAAATTTTGAGTTGTTTTATATTTTGAAATGTTGTGGCGGTGAATTTTATCTTGCGATGACTTTTAACTTAGTTTTGGTTTCGGTTTTAGGGACTATCTAAAGGTGTGGGTTTTCATGCAACGATTGTTTTATCATGCAAGAAAAGTAAAGTGCATATGATAAAGTAAATTGCGGGGAAGTAAATTGCAGAAAGTAAATTGCGATAAAATAAAAGCGTACTGGAGGGTCTTCCCGTCATCCGAGCTACACTTAAAACACGATTAGAATATTTAAGCGAGTTCTAGGTAAAGCTAAAGGAAAGGTTATGGTTTTCTGCCAAATTCCTAATCCTATGGTTAGTCGTCTCTTATGACGTCTAGGTTCTTTGTGTTTTTGTTTGAGGACGATTTTCTTCATCGAAGAACGATTAAGTCGATTGTTCTTATAAATATCTATCATATTGAGGAAGTGCTTAAGAAGAATCTTAAACATCTTTTGATATTTCTAGGATTGTTTTAAGTCGAAATGAATTTAATTATATAAATGAATCGATCGTCAAGAGTTTTGAAGTTTTGTTAACTTGCAGGTGAATTAAGACATTTGAATATCTTATGAGTGAAGTAGCACTTCATTTAATGTTTCATTTAGGAGTTATAATAATCAAAGCTTTCGAGGGTAAATTAGTATTTAAATGATTTGATTTAAGTTAAAGGTTTAAATTTGGAATAGTGTTGATTGCTTTATATTTAATTTCTTTTATGTCTTAGGTGGCGTTATATTTAATTCAATTTAATTTAATTGAGTTTTAATTTAACTTAATTTAATTTAATTTGATTTGATGTTTAATTAATTTGATTTGATTTAATTTAATTTAATTATTTAATTTAATTTAATTTAATTTAATTTTTAATTTAATTTAATTTAATTATTTAATTTAATTTAATTTAATTTAATTTAATTTAATTTAATTTAATTTAATTTAATTTAATTGATTTAATTTAATTTAATTTAATTTAATTTAATTTAATTTAATTTAATTTAATTTAATTTAATTTAATTTAATTTAATTTAATTTAATTTAATTTAATTTAGTTTAATTATTTAATTTAATTTTAATTTAATTTAATTTATAATTTTAATTGAGATTTTAAAAGAGTTTAATGATTTAATTAAGTCTTTTAATATTTTAAATTTGAGTTATCATTTTAATTAAGAGTTAAATGTTAATGATATAATTAGTTTAGGGATTTTTAAATTAAAGAATAAATCTCTTCCTAATAAATATCCCTTATTTTAATAATTCAATTTTATTATTCTTCGAATTTAATCTATTATTTAATTAAAGTTTAATTATTTTAAAATTTGTTTAATGAGTTTCTACCCTTTAATTATTTAAATTTCAATCATCAAATCAGATTAAGATCAAATGTTTTACTTGTTGATTTTTTTATTAAACCTAAAGTTTTAATTAAGGGTTGAAAGTTTAATTACCATTTTACCCCTTAAGCTTAATAATTTCATAACTCACTAAATTGAACTTAAATGAACTTGAAATTTTTATGTGACTTCACTCATATGTCGATAAAGACATGAGAGGAGAAAATGTGATTTTTCTGTATTTAATTTATTTATATAATTATTTTTGGTGGAAAATAGAGATTTTCGAGGAAAATTTGATAACATGACCAAAGGAAAGTTTCTGTCCTTAAGAAAATTAGGGGACATTTCTAATGACCGAGAGAAGCACTTGGACCGAATTTTGGTGATTTTTTGAATTATATTATTTTTATTATAATTATTTTGAGTTTTGGAGTGTTAATTAATTTAAAAATAAAATAAATGTTGAAAAATGGATTTTATATTTTTCAAAAATCTCTCTGATATCAAGGAAACCAGAGAAACAAATTTTGCAATTTTCTGATTTTTCTATGATTTATTATAATTATTTTAGTGAAAATGCTAGAAAATACATTTTTTTTAATTTTAAAATTACCCTAGGGCTTTAAAATTCAATATCTCACTAAATAGACCTAGGAAAAATGTGGGATTTGTTCCTAAGTGATTAAAATTCAAAATGTGACATTTTGGTGAATTTTATTATTTTTGTGATTTTTATTATTTTTTTTATTTTTTAATTATTAAAAATATTAAAATATTATTAAAAATCAACTTTTTAGAAAATTGAAATTTTAATTTTCTTAGGTTCCCCTGATATCAGAGAGGCTCCAAAACCAATTTGGTGAATTTTTGAAAAGTATTTTAAAAGTTATGAATTTTTAAAGCTTAAAATGGCTAAGTGACTTAATCGACCCGATTAGTGGGGCTAACCAAGTCCAATTGACCTCGAATTTTTATGGTGGGTTCCTCTGATCCTAAAGGTCAGTGGAGAATTGATTTCAAGTCAATTTGATGCTTGGTTAATTCTAATTAATTAAAGACCTATTTTGGGTGTTTAAGCCGATTAGGGTTGTTTTAAATGAACTAAGTCGAAACTCTATTTTTCTAGGGTTCTCTGGTCATAAGGAACATCACCAAATTTTCCTAGAATTTATTTCACAACATGCTATTTATTGGAATTAAAATACTCAAAACAGTGACATGAACTTGAAAAATCGAGAACTCTTCATAGGGATGGCCTCGACTTTGGAAAATTCGGGGAATGTTCCCGAATTCAGAGGCTTCAAAGCCACTATGGTCTCATGCCATGGTGAATTGTATGCATGCATGGAGAATTAAAACAATGCGAGAGAGTAAATAAATTATAAAAAATAAAATATTTGATGAAATTAAGTGATTTCTTTTCCACATTATTCTCCTCTCTTCAACGAGCGAGAGGGTATTTTTATTTTATTTTTCTGATTTTTCTACACGAGAGATATGAATTTTTGAAGTTTAGGGAATTAAATAAATTAGAAAATCCCTAATTTTCTACTTATCCGAGTCGGCGCCGGCGCATCCTCGGCGACTCCGAAAGGCCGCGCGGCGCGCTCCCGTTCGACGCCGCCACACGAGTCGGCGGCCGGGCCCGCGGTTCTCGTACCGTCTCACGGTCCGACGCGATCTGGCCGTCCGTGCGCGCGTGTATTGAATGGACGGCATCCGTTCATCGTCCCCAGTGTTCTCGCCGAGAGCCGTCCACACTAAATCACTAAGATCTCGCTCGATTCTCGATGGATTTTTACGTTCTTATGCTCTATGGATTCGTCTTGAAGAGACGAACACATCTATACGGTTAACATGCATTGAAATTAAAGCATTTGAAATGGAGAATCTCCAGAAGCTCGGGATGAAGAGTTAGCTCATACCTTGGCTCAGAGAAGTGTGGCTTGATCGAGAGTTGTTGCACCTTCGATTGGGTCCCGGCAAGCTCCGGATGAAGTCTCTGAGTGCAGTGAATTGTACGGATATGATTTCGACCAAGCCCGATCACAAAGCTTGGAGGTTGGAGCAGGCTGGGTGGCACTGGAGATGGGGCTTTTGATGGTGGACACCTTCTCTTGGTACGAGTGAAGGTGTAGAGCCAATCGATTTGGGAATTGGCTCCTTGTGGAGAAGTGTCACTGGTTTTGGGTGGAATTTCGACTACGAAATTGAGCTTACGAGAGGAGAAATGGCGGGGGGATTTCATTGGGGATCAAGTGCTCTAAGGATGGAGAAGGGTGCGGAACAATTTTGGCGAGTTTTGGCAAGGTTTTGTGCTTCTTCTTCTTCATGGCCGAGAGGGTGGAGTTTAAATAGAGTTGGGCGGGGGGCCTCCGAGGGGAGTTAGGGCTTGGGATCGAGTCTGCTACGGTGAGGAGAAGATCGGCCATGGTAGCCTGTGGGGATGGGGCGGCTCGGCGAGTGAGAATTTCGATGTTGGCTCACATGTGAGCTCTCGGCCATGGTGTTTTCCGGCGGCATGGTGGCCGGCACGGCGAGGCGATGGTCACCATCTTGGTCGAGTGGAGTCGGGGGCGGGGTTTAGTGTAGGCGATTGGCAAATGCCATGTGTAAAGTGGTTGAATCGAAGTAGAAAGGGGAAGGGGCCATTTTAGCTTATTTTGGTCAACCCATGCAAATGGGTTGGGTGCACCTCCCAAGACACTGGTTTTGAGGCTGAGGAGGTCGGGTGGGTCGACCTCCCATGTGTGGTGGAGTCTCCATCGAAGATTAGGTGGCAAAGCATGGTTTAGAGTGTGACATGCTTAAGGTAAAAAGGCTTAAGGGAGGCTTAAGAAAGATCCCCCTCTTCTTGCCATAAATGGACTAATGACAAGTCAAAGCCCTCATGGCTTCATGTGGCTTGAGAATGGCTTGTTCATGGCTCGATTTGGCTTGGGAAAAGGTTGGCTTATTTCATGAAAAAGGGTTTTAGAAATATTTGGCATTTAGGGGGTAATTTGACATGTGGCTTGATTTGGAATGGTTTAATTGATGATTTTGCAACTTAGGGGTGATTTTGATCAAATGGATGATGAGGGGAAGTGTCATGTGGGCTTTAGGATGATTTGGGCTTTTGAATTTTGAAGGAAATGGGCTTTTAGGAGGGTTTAAGGGATGGGCCCTTAAGTTTAAAAATGAATTTATGGATGGGAATTTTGTAAAGAGGTTGGGCCAAATAATTGTTGGGTTTAGCTCATGGATGTGTCATGAGTGATTTGAAACAAATTGGGGGTGATTTGGATTTGAATTGGGTTGAATTTGGGTTAGGTTTGGGTTTAGGTCGAAAATGGGCCTTTTGACCTTGGGTTGAGTTTGAGTGGGACTTGGGTTCAAATTTTGGGCAAATCATGTTAGGGTTTTGTTTGTGGGAATGTTAAGGAAGATTTAGAAAAGATTTGAGGTTAATTGGAGTTGAATTGGGTGAGTTTGGGTTAAGTTTGGGTCATGGGTCCAAATTGGGCTTTAAGGCGAAAGTGAGATTGGATCCAAAT
>JAKZJZ010003029.1:0-11514 GCA_022702705.1 Papilionanthe hookeriana x Papilionanthe teres | reverse complement strand
AAAATAAAATAAATGTTGAAAAATGGATTTTATATTTTTCAAAAATCTCTCTAATATCAAGGAAACCAGAGAATCAAATTTTGCAATTTTCTGATTTTTCTATGATTTATAATAATTATTTTAGTGAAAATGCTAGAAAATACATTTTTTTTTAATTTTAAAATTACCCTAGGGCTTTAAAATTTAATATCTCACTAAATAGACTTAGGAAAAATGTGGGATTTGTTCCTAAGTGATTGAAATTCAAAATGTGACATTTTGGTGAATTTTATTATTTTTGTGATTTTTATTATTTTTTAATTATTAAAAATATTAAAATATTATTAAAAATCAACTTTTTAGAAAATTGAAATTTTAATTTTCTTAGGTTCCCCTGATATCAGAGAGGCTCCAAAACCAATTTGGTGAATTTTTAAAAAGTATTTTAAAAGTTATGAATTTTTAAAGTTTAAAATGGCTAAGTGCTTAATCAACCCAATTAGCAGGGCTAACCAAGTCCAATTGACCTCAAATTTTTATGGTGGATTCCTCTGATCCTAAAGGTCAGTGGAGAATTGATTTCAAGTCAATTTGATACCTGGTTAACTCTAATTAATTAAAGACCTATTTTGGGTGTTTAAGCCAATTAGGGTTAATCTGAGTGAATTAACTCAAGTCCTATTTTTCCTAGTAGTTCTCTGGTCATAAGGAACATCACCAAATATTTCTAGAATTTATTTCACAACATGCTATTTTTTGGAATTAAAATACTCAAAACAGCAACATGCATTTGAAAAATAAATAACTTTTCACAGAGATGGCCTCTCGACCTCGGAAAATTCAGGAATGTTCCCAAGTTCGTAGGCTTCAAAAGCCCTATGGTCTCATGCCATAGTGAATTGTATACATGCATGGAGAATTAAATGTATGCAGAGAGTAAATAAATCATAAAAAATAAAATACTTAATTAAATTAAATGATTTCTTTTCCACATTATTCTCCTCTCGTTCACCGAGCAAGCGGGTATTTTTATTTTATTTTTGTGATTTTTCTACACAAAGATATGGATTTTCAAGTTTAGTGGAATTAAATAAATAAGAAAATACCCTAATTTTCTATTTATCCACGCGGCGCCGCCGAAACCTCGGCAGCTCCGAACGCACACGCGTCGCGCTCCCATTCGACGCCGCCACCCGAGCCGGCAGCCCGGCCCCGCGGTTCTCGTACCGTCTCCCCGGTCCGACGCAATCCCGGCCGTCCGTGCGCGCGTGTATCGAATGGACGCGCATCCGTTCATCGTCCCCAAGTGTTCTCACCCGAGAGCCGTCCACACTAAATCCCTAAGATCTCACTCGATTCTCAATGGATTTTCATGTTCTTATGTTTCACATGGATTCGTCTCAAGAGACGAATACATCTATACCGCTAACATGCATCGAAACTAAGGCATTCGAAATGAAGAATCTTCGTAGCTTCGGGATGAAGAGTTAGCTCATACCTTGGCTCGCAGAAGTGCGGCTTCAATCCGAGAGTTGTTGCACCTTCGATCGGGTCCCGCAAGCTCCGCATGAAGTCTCCGGTCTCAGTGAATTGTCCGGATATGATTTCGACCAAGCCCGATCACAAAGCTTCGGAGGCCGGAGCAACCGGGTGGCCCCGAGATGGGGCTTTTGGTGCGTGGACACCTTCCTCGGTCCAGTGAAGGTGTAGAGCCAATCAATTTGGGAATCGGCTCACCGTGGAGAAGTGTCCCGGTTTTGAGCAAAGTTCGAGCTCAAAATCGGGGCTCACCAGAAGGAATCGGGGCCGGAATTCAGGTGGGATCAGTGTGCTCTATGTGTAGAGAGTGATCTCGGAGTGATTTTGGCGGAGTTTCCTAAGGTTTTGTTTCAGCACCCCTCATGGCCGAGAGGGGTGGAGTTTGAATCAGGAGAGGGTGGAAGGCCTCTCGTAGGGAGTTAGGGCTTGGGATCGCCTGCTGCGTGAGGAGAAGATCGGCCCATGGTGACCACTAGGCATGGGGCAGCTCAACAAGTGAGAATTTCAATGTCGGCTCACATGCGAGCTCTCGGCCATGGTGTTTTCCGGCGGCCTGGTGGCCGGCCGGCTGTGCAATGGTCACCATCTTCGTCGATGCGGTCGTGTCTGGGGTTTAGTGCAAGTAATCGAGGTTCGACATGTGTAAAGGAGTTTGATTTAAATGGAATGGGAGAAGGCTCACTTTGGCTTGGTTTGGGTCAACCCACCATTTTGGGCTTGGTGCACCCTTCCAAGCTCTGATTTTGAGCCGAGGGAATCATTTAGGTCACCTAGAAGGAATGGTGAAGTCTCCATCCATGATGAGGCGGCTAAACATGGTTTAGTGTGCGACATGATTAAGGTAAAAAGGGTTAAAGGAGGTTTAAGAAAGAACTCCCTCTTCTTGCCATAAATGGACTAATGACAAGTCAAAGCCCTCATGGCTTCATGTGGCTTCGAGAATGGCTTGTTCATGGCTTCATTCGCTTCGGGAAAAGGTCGATTTGTTTCATGAAAAGGGTTTTAAGAATTTTGGATGTTTTGATGGAAATTTGTATGAAACTTGATTTGGAATAATTTGATGGTGACTTTAGGACTTAGGTAATGGATTTAATTAAATGGATGACAAATGGAGATGTCATGTGGGCTTTAGGGTAGATTTGGGCTTTTGAATTTTTAAGGAAATTGGCTTTTAAGAAGGTTTAAGGGAAGTGGGCTTTTAAGTTTAAGGATGTGTTCATGGATGGGAATTTTTGTAGAGGTTTGGGCCAAATAGTTGTTGGTTTTGGTTTAGGGATGTTTCATGAATAACTTGAAATAGATTTAAGGTGGTTTGGGTTTGAATCGGGTCGAATTCGGGTTTATTCGGTAAATGGGCCAATGTAGGTCAAATTGGGCTAACTTGGGCCAATGTTGGGCTAGGGTTGAAATTGATGTAAAATAAATGTTAAGAAATGTTTATGGGAGTGTTTCAAAGAGGTTTTGGCTTTGGTTGGGTTTTAATTTTGAGGTTTGGGCCTATTCGGGTTAGATTTGGGTTTAGGTCAAAATCGGGCTTTTTGATTTTCGGGTTGAATTCGAGTGGGGTTTAGGTCAAAATCTTGGGCAAATCATGTTAGTGTTTTGTTTATGAGGATGTTAAGGAAGGTTTAGAAAAGATTTGGGGTTAATTGGAGTTGAATTGGGTTAGTTTGGGCTAAGTTTCGGGTCATGGGTCCAAATTTGGGCTTTAAGGCCCAAAGTGAAATTGATCCAAATGTCAATCAAATTGGACTTGGATTTGGTCTAAATTGGTATTGGGAATGTTGAATTGAAGTTTAGAATTGAATTGGACCAAAATTGGGGTCAATTGGGTAGGTTTGGTTTGACATCGGGTCCACTTTGGGTTAAAATGGGTCAATTTGGGGGTTTTGACAAAAGTAGGGTAAATTGACAAAATTGGCCCATGGTGTAGTTGGACAAAATGAAATTGGGAATATTTGGGATTTTCTGGAATTTTCTGGGAATTTTCTGAATTTTTGGATTTTTAGGCCAAGAAGGGTATTTTGGGTATTTGGAGGGTATTGGGGGTATTTTTGGAATTTTTGGTATTTTTGGGTATGGATGATCAATTTGAGTGATTTGGAGGTGTTTGGGATTGATTTTGGAAAATTTTAGGTAATTTGGAGATTTTGCAAAAATTGGGTAATTCAATGGTTTTGGGTAGGTTTAGTAGGTGTAGGGTCCCTGGGTCAAAAATTGAAAATTTGGGAAATCGAAGATCGGGTGAATTTGGGTGGGGTGAAATCATTTTGGTTGAGCCATGAAGCCATTTCAAGCCCATATGAGCCATGAAAGGACTCATTTGAGGCATTCACTATGTTGTTCCTAACCCTCTTAGCCCAAGGGCTTAGGGGTTAAGGACCATCCATGTGAATCACCTACATGAGTCGGAGGTCAAGTTGGGTATGGGTGTGGTTTTAGGAAGTGTGTGGAAATGTAGTGTGTAAGTGTAGTGTATGTCAGCCCCTTCACTGCACCGAGCCACCCAGTAGGCGCTCCTAAGGCCAAAGAGTCCTATAGGAACTCATCCTTTAAACTTCCATATTTCGATTTCAACCCTCTAGGTGATTAGGGGTCTATAGTCAAGTTTGTGGAGTTTGCAGGGAGTTTAGAAGTGGTTTGAATTTCTAAAAGGCGGGTCCCAATTCTAGTCCTCTAAGATAGTCAAAGGAAAAGCCTAAGGCTAGATCCTAAGCACTAAAAAGAAGAAAGGAAGACCTCATCAAAAATGAGGTCAACATGTATCAGCATTTAGTGTGTCGTGGATTGGTTTGCGATGCTAATTAGTAGTAAGGATTGAAGTTTGAAGTTTGATTATAGAGTTTAAAATTATGTTAGTTTGTACATCTCATGGATTTCAATATTAAAGTTAATTTGTTGTGTTGTGTGAATTTGTTTCGTGTATAAGTAGCTAATCTTCATATTAAATTAATAAATGATGTGATCTGAAATATAATATAAGACAAATCAAGGACGAAAATGAGTGACGAATTTCGTAAATTTAAAATTTTTGGAATCTCGCCGACGGCGAGAAAAATCCCGCCGACGCCGAGATCGATCTCGTCGACGATGAAGAATTTCTCGCCGACAGCCGGATTTTTCCCGAGAGTTTTTTGTTCTAAAAATATTAGCTCGTCGACGGCGAGAAAAATCTCGCCGACAACGAGGTCGGAAAAAACATATATTTTGACCGGTCAAAAACACTATTCATCATCCCCAACCTCTCATTTTCGCAAAAATCGACCTAGTGGCTTCGAGAGATCTTGGATTTGAAGCGATTTCAACACTTTTTGACACCGGATTTCATCTTCCCTTGGTAAGAGCTTTACTCCTATGCAAAAATTTTTTATTTTCACCATATATTTTCACCACATTGCAAATTTTGGGAAAAATCAAAAATGTGGAAGAAATATTCGGTGGAAATCCATGGAATTTGATTTAAATTACTTATAAATGTTGTAGGAAGCCTTCTTAGTATTATTTTTAAGTTTAGTGAAAATTTTCACGATTTTCACGAATCGATCGTATGGCTCCACGACAAAAATGTCGAGTAGAATTAGACGAAAACCGATTCATCAATGCACGAGCACAAAGCAAATATTTTGAAAACATACAAGGAAGAAAGTGTATCATGGATCGGGTTTTCGAAATCCAGGAGGAGAAGTAGAGCGGATTATTAAGGAACGAGGTCGGGAGAATTTCGTTACGTTCAATATAGAGCAGTATCGTAGAAGTGGTTAAAGAATTTTATGCCAATTTGATCGCCGCCGAAGATGCACTAGTAAAGGTACGAGGGTTTTTATAGATTTCAATGCCGCAAGAATTAATGCGTTCTATGAAGTTCATGACTCGCACTTTAGCGAGTATGAAACTTTTGGAACGATGGAAGGACCACTGAGGAAGTCATTAGCTTTCTCACTGATGGAACCGGAGTTTGGAAAATTAAGCAGCAGGAAAGAGTGAATTTTCCTCTTTCTAAATTAAATGCAGCCTCCAAAGCCTGGCATTGCTTTATTTGTTCTACTCGTTACCCACATATCACCACAGACGAGGTAACACGAGATGAGTAACTCCGAATTTTTGTATTCGAAAAACGTAAGCATCAACATTAGGAGAGTTATTTATCAAAACATCATGGCCACTCCTCGAAATGAGAGTGGAGCCGGATTGGGACACCCCGGATTAATTTTTGCACTCGCCAACTCTCCGGAGTCGAGGCTAGAGATGATGAAGAATGAGTGGAACCTATGAAACCACTCACAAACCGCCAATATCAAGAAGTATGAATCTCATGAAGGGTGGAGATCGAGAGTAAGAAGTTATTTCACTCGATCAAGTAGAGATATACCCTCTACTAGCTATGAACCTCTCGAGCCTACCACCCCTACCCTACAAGATCCGATGAATGAATCGACCCCGCATAGAGGAGTTTTGAGCGATTGGAGAGACAATGGGGAGAAGATTTGATCATTTTGATCAAAGGATCGATAATCTGGAGAGGAGACATGATTATGATAATGAGTACCTCCAAGGACATTCGGAATACGAAATTGCATACTATGAAGCTCGAACGTCGTTATAGGAGTGGAGATTTAAATGTTGTCTTTCCGTATTGCCCTGTGTATACTCGGTATCATCCCGCTCGCCTTCTCGACAGCCTCTACGTATCAAGGAGGGGATGATAATATAGTTTGGGACTTTGATGTCGAAGATTAGGACTTTATTTATTTTGTTTGTTTGATGTTAAATTATTTTTGAGGACTTTATATGTTTGTAATATTCAGTACTTTATTTTTTGAGACATTGGATGTTAGTTAGATTAATTTGCTTGAATTGTGATAATAGTTTAGTTTTTGTTTTTGTGTTAGTTAATTGTATTTATGTGTATGTTAAATAGGATATTAGTTTTCTTTAATATGTTTTTATTTTATTTTGTATTGTTTTAAGTATTTAAAATTGTTAATATGTTAGTTTTGAGGACAAGTAATAAGTAAGTTTGGGGGATTTTGATCACTGAAAATTTTATTAAGAAATTCATACCTATTTTTGATGAAATTGCACTTTAAAGAAGGGTATTTTCTTTATTTTGATGCAGGAATGGAGAATTTAGGTGATAAAAGCAAAAATCATAAAAAGGAGCAGATTTGGAGCAAAAAGGAAGAAAATAATGCAATTTGTGCCGAGTCGCCGGCGGTGAGATCGAGCCGCCGACGGCGAGGTTACGGAAGAAAATTCCGAAGGATTTATAATCGTCTCGCCGACAACGAGCCCGAGCCCGCCGACGGCGAGGTTACGCGAGATAGCGCGGTTTGAAGATCTTCTAGAAGCCTCGCCGACAGCGAGGTAGTTCGTCGCCGACGGCGAGCTAGTTCAAATGGCGCAGATACATTGAACCTGGACACCTTTTGAAGAGATGCTTACACACCTCTTGGTCCTTTGCTCACCTCTATATATAGAGGCCGAAATTAGGTGTCTAAGTGTACAGTTTTTGTGTGTTAATTGGTATTATTGGGTGTTAAGTGTTATGTGTGTGTTAATTTGTTATAAGTTAAAATTTTATATAAGTGTATTAGTTGTGTGCAGTTTTTAGTGAGTCTTTAGTGAGTTAGTGAGTTAGTGAGTTTTTAGTGAGTCTTCATTGTATCGGAAGGAAGAGTCAAAGGAACTGCTAGGAGTCTGCTTAGGGATAAATTGAGATAAGTATTTGTATTTATTGTTTTTAACTTTAAATGAAATCCATGCTTAGTTTAGTCAACATGCATTCTGAATAGTTATTAGTCTTTCTCCCTGTTATGAAATTAAGTGACTTGATGAACTAAAAATAAAACTATTTATATATATATTAATAAATTGTGATAATTTTTACTTAAAACTTAATTTACTTTCAAACTGGCCATTTGATTTGTTAAAATATGTTGATTATCAACTATAGTAAAAATTACATCCGATATTCGGGAATTCAAAAGCCTTGGAAGGAGGGTGCAAATAAATAGGGAAATAATATCACTTGGGCGTAGAATTGAGCATTTTAGTGCGACGGACTAAAATATTCAATTTGGTCCTATTGTTTGAGAGCCGAAGTGTAGATGTTAGCCCTCGGGCGAGGGGAACGTTGGAGCTACGAAGTGGCAATCGGTATCCTCCCAGCCCTAGCCGCAGATTCGATAATCAAACATAGGATTAGTCAATATTCTTTACACCCGGACCAAAGGGTAAAGAATAGGAATGCTCCTATTTGTCACAATACCTTAAAATTATCTATTTAAATTCATCAATCACTTAAATTTCTAAACAAGGGGAAAGATACTTTTTCGAATAGTTAAGACTTATTTAGCAATTAGTTTAATTTCCTGCACTTTCAATACGTATTAATTTTCTACTTAGTTAAGTTACCTAATTGAAATACTTAGTTTACTTTATTGTGCTTAAATTCAGAATTCCAAATTTTCGTATACTATTATTATTATTATTATTATTTTAGAATTAGCTCTTATTTAATTTTCTCTTTCCTCGTGGGATCGATAACCGAGACTCCACTAGAGCCTCGTATTACTTGATACGATACGTATACTTGCGTAGCATCCATAACATAAACAATTACAATTCTATACATATAATATAGCGGGGTCAAGTTTTTGTCGTCGTTACAATTAAATTAAAAATATCATAATATAAAATTGTGGGTCAAGTTTTTGGCGTCGTTGCCCGGGGAAAGTAAGAAAAATTTACTAGAGTAACGGACTATTTTAAAATAATCATAATAAATAAATTTAATATCTATTCTAAAATTGTATGCCCAAATTTGGAAACAAAAATTTAATACCTTACGATTCTGAATTAGAGCGTACAATTAAAAGAATTAGAAAACAAAAGAAACAAATTATAAATTTATCACAAATGGCGAATATTCCTGAAATTCAAAATATGAACCAACAAAGACCATTAAGAGATTATGCCAACCCTACATCGGATGAAATTCATTTAACTATTCAAAACCCCGATGTAGTTGCTAATTCATTTGAACTTAAACACAGCAATTATCCAAATGGTACAAAACAATCAATTTAGTGGTTCACCTACCGAAGATCCTAACTTACATCTTGCTAGTTTTCTAGAACTTTGTGCTACTTTTAAATATCGAGGAGTATCCGACGATGCTATAAGACTTAGACTTTTTCTTTTTCATTAAGGGATAAGGCTAAAATGTGGTTGAATTCGTTAGCACTCGGATCTATTAAAACTTGGGGAGAATTATCACAAAAATTTCTATCTAAATATTTTCCACCATCTAAAACTGCTAAGTTTAGAAATGATATAACTTCTTTTTGTCAGTTAGATGGAGAATCAATATATGAATCATGGGAGAGATTTAAGGAACTTCTTAGGAAATGCCCACATCATGCGCTACCAGATTGGCTGATTATTCAAACCTTTTATAATGGATTAGTAGGATCTTTAAGATCAATCATCGATGCTGCTGCTGGAGGTTCATTAATGTCTAAACCATTTGATGAAGCTTATGCACTAATCGAAGAAATGGAAACAAATAATTTCCAATGGCCTGCTGATAGAGTAAATCCGAAAAAAATAGCTAGCATTTATGAAAACGATGCAATATCTATGTTAGCTTCTCAAATTGCTGCTATATCTAAGAAATTAGATCATTTTTGAATGAACTACCCTCCTACTTTAGAAGAAAACTCATCTGGACAAATCATAGAATCTCAATCTAATTATGAAACTTTAAATGCTATTAATAATAGAACTAATAACCCTTATTCAAACTATTATAATCCTGGTTGGAAAACTCATTCAAATTTTAATTGGAATAACACATCTAATCAACAATGGATGAATCAACCTAATCAAGCAAATCCAAACTATAAACCTAATTACCCACCTGGATTTAATAACAATAACCCTCAATTCAAAGATAAGAAATCATCTATGGATGAATTAATTTTGAATATGGGTCATCAATTACAAAATCAAGGAAACCAACTACAAATTCAAGGAAATCAATTACAAATTCAAGGAACATCTATTAAAAATATCGAAACTCAACTTGGACATATTGCTACTTGCGCTAAATAATAGAATACCTGGAACTTTTCCTAGTAATGTGGAAATAAATCCTAAAGATCAAGGAAAAGAACAAATTAAAGCAATACAACTAAGGAGTGGAAAAGAATTAGAACCTCAAATTCAAAAAGAACTTGAAAGCCAAAAAGAGGAAGTGGAAATTGAAAAGGAAACAATTCAACAAGATTCAAACATAGAACATCATATTTGGCACAATAATATAAATATTTGTTCCATATCAATCCACACATCATATTCTCCTTGCAAGAGGAAAGATACTTTTCTTATATATCAAAAACCTTTTAAAAACTTAATTTAGAGTGTTTATTAGTTAATTCTGTTCTTAAAGTTGTTAGAAGTATTTGTAGTTTAGTTAATGGTTACTGTTTTCTACATAGTGTTAGTAGGAGTTTGTGTTAAACTTTAAGTGCTATTTAAATATAGGACTTTAGTGCCATCTTACTTATCTTGGGATCGCTTTCTTAAAACTTCAAACTTCCCCGTGGGATCGATAACCAAGACTCCATTAGAGCCCCGTATTACTTGATACAATACGTATACTTGCGTATAATGCTTGGAATTATCAAAATCATTAAAAATATATAAATTTGAGTTCATAAATTCTTGCAATATAGGTTCCGCCCATCAAGTTTTTGGTGTCGTTGTCGGGGAAGGTAACGGTTAAGAAAGAAAAGTAACTAACTAAGAAGTAAGTAGGAAGGTATTTATTAATAATATAGTAAAAAGAAGAAGAAAAACTTTATTTAGTAGTGTGTAATTGTGTGTTTGTTTATCTTTATTAGAGTATTTGAGTTTGTATATGCGTAGTAGCGGATCTACAGGTTTAGTGCCTTACGATTCGAAGTTAGAGCGTACTGTCAGAAAAATTAGCAAACAACAAAAACAAATTGAAAATCCTTGCAAAATGGCGAATATTCAAGATAATCAGAGAAATAACATTGGAAATTTTCCAAGACCTTTAAGAGATTATGCTAACCCAACAGCCGATGAAATTCACATAACTATTCAAAATCCTGATGTTGTTGCTAATTCATTTGATCTTAAACCTGTTATTATCCAAATGGTACAAAACAATCAATTTACTGGAACACCTAATGAGGATCCAAATTTACATCTCGCTAGTTTTTTAGAACTGTGTGCTACTTTTAAATATGATAGAGTGTCTAGTGACACTGTTAGACTTAAACTTTTTCCTTTTTCATTAAGGGATAAAGCTAAGGCGTGGTTAAATTCGTTAGCACCTGGATCTATTAGAACTTAGGGAGAATTATCTCAAAAGTTTCTATCAAAATATTTCCCTCCATCAAAGACTGCTAAACTAAGAAATGATATTACATCTTTTTGTCAGTTTGAAGGAGAGTCAATATATGAAGCTTGAGAGAGATTTAAAGATCTTCTTAGGAAGTGCCCACATCATGCTTTACCAGATTGGTTAATAATTCAAACATTTTATAATGGATTAGTGGGATCATTAAGATTTATTATATATGCTGCTGCTTGTGGATCATTAATGTCAAAACCATTTAATGAAGCATACGCATTAATTGAAGAAATGACTACTAATAATTTTTAATGGCCCTCTGAACAGGTAAATCCTAGGAAAGTAGCTAGTATTCATGATTCAGATATGATGACTATGGTAGTTTCTCAAATTGCAGCCCTTTCGAAGAAAATAGATCAATATGGAATGAATTATTCTCAACCACCTCAAGTGTTAGAGGAAAATTCATTTGGACAGATAACTGAATCTCAAACACCTTACGAGACCTTAAATGTTATTAATATACCTAATAATCCTTATTTGAATTATTATAATCTTGGTTGGAAGAATCACCCAAACTTCAATTAGAATAATAATAATGCAAATGTTAA
>JAKZJZ010003028.1:0-11533 GCA_022702705.1 Papilionanthe hookeriana x Papilionanthe teres | reverse complement strand
ACGTCATAGAAATGACTAGCTATAGTGATTAGGAATTTGGTGAAAACCATAACCCTTCCCTTAGCTTTACCTAGGAACTTTCTTAAATATTCTAATTGTGTTTTAAGTGCGACTTGGGATGACGGGAACACCCTCCAGGTACGCTTTTATTTTATTGCAATTTACATTATTGCAATTTCTTTAATTGCATCGCACTTACTTTTTCTTGCATGATAAACAACTCGTTGCATGAAAACCCACACCTTTAGGATAGTCCCTAAAATCAAAACCAAAACTAAGTTAAAAGTCATTGCAAGATAAAATTCACCGCCACAACATTTCAAAATATAAAACAACTCAAAATTTAATCACAAACGAACACAAAACTACAATTACAACTAAATTAAAACGTCCCGTTGGATGATCGGAATACCTCGGATGATGTAACCTACGTGTAGCTAACGGGATTTCCCACGTGTCTAAATGAAAGTGTGGAACTCATTCAGTTGAGTTTAGCAAATTCATTTGGACTAAGTGAATCCGATAAAAATAACGATGCGGGAAGGATGGAACCGTGGGATCTTAACCGGTGTCGTTATAATCAACTTTAAGATTTGTTTTAATTAAAACACAAAAAACACTTGGAAATTAAGATTTCCTCTAAACCAAAACACTTTTCTCATCTCCTGATTTATGACTTCTAAAACTAAACCTCTGCAACAACAAGGAGCTTGGAGCACAGTGGGCAGCACGACCATCGTCATCAGCAAAACTCGGATCTACTTCAGCAAAACTTTCTTAGAATTAAATAACTGTTGACCTCATTTTTGATGAGGTCTTCTCTTCTTCTTTTTAGTACTTAGGATCTAGCCTTAGGCTTTTCATTTGACTGTCTTAGAGGGCTAGAATTGGGACCCACCACTTAGACATTCAAACCACTTCTTAACTCCCCGCAAACTCTACAAACTCGACCGTAGACCCCTAATCACCTAGAGGGTTGAAATCAAATGTGGAAGTTTAAAGGATGAGTTCCTATAGGACTCTTTGGCCTTAGGACTACCCCCAGGTGGCCCGGTCCGGTGAAGGGGTCGACTTACACACACACTACACCCGTACACTACACTTTCACACACCTCCAAAAAAACACACCCATACCTAACTCGACCTCCCGACTCATAAAGGTGATTCACATGGATGGTCCTTAACCCCTAAGCCCTTGGCTAAGAGGGTTAGGAAGAACATAGTGGATGCCTCAAATGAGTCCCTTCATGGCTCATGTGGGCTTGATATGGCTTCATGGCTCATGTGGGCTTGATATGGCTTCATGGCTCAACCAAAATGATTTCATTCCACTTACATTCACCTAATCTTCAATTTCCCAAATTTTCAATTTTTGACCCCCGGGACCCTACACCCGCTAAATCTACCCAAAACCCTTGAAACTACCCAAATTTCTCAAAAATTTCCAAATCACCCAAAATTCTCCAAAATCATTCCTAAACATTTCTCTCCACTCAAATTGATCATCCATAGCCAAAAATACCAAAAATTCCAAAAATACCTCCCAATACCCTCCAAGTACCCAAAATACCCCTCTTGACCCAAAAATCCAAAAATTCAGAAAATTCCCAGAAAATTTCAAAAAATCCCAAATATTCCCAATTTCATTTTGTTCAACTACACAAAAGGCCAATTTTGTCAATTTACCCTACTTTTGTCAAAACCCCCAATTTGACTCATTTTAACCCAAAGTGAACCCAATGTCAAACCAAACCTACCCAATTGACCCAAATTCTGGTCCAATTCAATTCTAAACTTCAATTCAATAATCCCAACACCAATTTAGACCAAATCTAAGTCCAATTTGATTGACATTTGGATCCAATTTCACTTTTGGCCTTAAAGCCCAATTTGGACCCATGACCCAAACCTAACCCAAACTCACCCAATTCAACTCCAATTAGCCCCAAATCTTTTCTAAATCTTCCTTAACATCCCTACAAACAAAACACTAACATGATTTGCCAAACATTTAGACCCAAACCCCACTCAAATTCAACCCAAAGCTAAAAGGCCCAATTTTGACCTAAACCCAAACTTAACCCAAGTAAGCCCAAACCCCAAAATTAAAGCCCAACCAAAGTCAAAACCTCTTTGAAACACTCCCATAAACATTTCCCAACATTAATTTTACATCAATGTCAACCCTAGCCCAACATTGGCCCAAGTTAGCCCAATTTGACCTATATTGGCCCATTCACCAAAGGAGCCCAAATTCAACCCAATTCAAACCTAAATCACTCCCAATTTGCTCCAAGTCACTCATGACACATCTATGAGCTAAACCCAACAATTATTTGGCCCAAGCCTTTGCCAAAATTCCATCCTAAAATCCATTTTAAAATCCAAAAGCCCACTTCCCTAAACCATTTTAAAAGCCCATTTCCACCAAATACAAAAGCCCAAAATTGGCCCTAAAGCCCACATGGCAATTTCTTTTCATCATACCTTTAATTGATATCACCTCTAAGTTTCAAAATCATCATTAAACCATTCCAAATCAAGCTTCATACAAATTCCCATCAAATTACCAAAAATTTCTAAAATCCATTTTCATGAAATTGACCAAGCTTTTCCCCAAGCCAAAGACAAGCCATGCAAGCCAGGGACAAGCCACATGAAGCCATGGAAGGTTTGACATGTGATCAAGCCATTAATGGCAAAAGTAGGAGCCTCTTTTAAGCCCCCTTAAAAAGGTTTTAACCCTTTTTATGCTTCACCTTAATCCATGATTAATCAAAATATTCATGGATGATGACTTCTCTACCCTTTCCTAGCTGATTCATCTGATCCTCCCTCGGCCCAAATCAGCCATGGGGAGGTGAACCAAGCCCAAAAGGTGGACTCGACCAAATCAAGCCAAAATTAGCTCCTCCCCAATTCCATTTCAATTCAACTCCTTCACACATGTCCATGGCCAATCGACCGCACTAAGCCCCGCCTCCGACCTCCCCGACCTCGAGGTCGACCCGACCCCGGCCTGGCTAGCCACCACGCCCGCCGGAAACCACTGTGCCGAGAGCTCACATGTGAGCCCAAACTTGGAATTCTCACCCGCCGAGCCGCCCCATCCCCAGCTGGCCATCGCAGACTGTTCTTCTCTTGCCAAGAGCAGCTGATCCCAAGCCCTAACTCTCCCTGGAGGCCCTCCACCCTCTCCTATTTAAACACCACCCCCTCTCGGCCATGAGAGGTGCCGAACCGCATCTTACCGAAACCCCGCCAAAATTGTTCCATAACACTCTCCATACTTAGCAGCGAGCTTGATCCCCAGTGCCAACTTGCCCTAATCCCCACCAACGTAACTCAATTTCTCAGCCAAAATTCCACCCAAAACCAGGACACTTCTCCACAAAGGATCAATCTTCAAATTGATTGGTCCTACACCTTCACCGCGACCAAGGGAAGGAGTCCACCAGCAAAAGCCCCCTCTCCAGAGCCACCCATCGGTCCTGCACTCTAAGCTTTGTGATCGGGCTTGGTCGAAATCATACCTAGGCGATTCATCGCACCGTGAGACTTCATCTGGAGCTTGTTGGGATCCAATCGAAGGTGACACAATCCTCAGATTGAAGCCACACTTCTCCAAGCAAAGGTATGAGCTAATTCTTCATCCCGAGCTTCTGGAGATTCTCCATTTCAAATGCTTTAATTTCAATGCATGATCTCCATATAGATGTATTCGTCTCTTCAAGACGAATCCATAGAGCATAAGAACACGAAAATACATCGAGTATCGAGTGAGATATTAGTGGATTTAGTGTGGACGGCTCTCGGGTAAGGACGCCTGGGGACGATGAACGGATGTCGTTCATTTAATACACAGGCGGACGGACGGCTAGGATCGCGTCGGATCAGGAGATGGAACGACACAGCGGGGCCCCGGAGCGCTTAGTCAGATGGTGGCGTCGAACCGTAACAAGCCGCGCGGCCTTTCTGAGCCGCCGAGGTCGACGCGGCGCCGCGTGGATAAATAGAAAATTAGGGTATTTTTGATTTTTTAATTCCCCTAAACTTCAAAAATCCATAACTTTGTGTAGGAAAATCAGAAAAATAAAATAAAAATACCCTCTTGCTCAGTGAATAGAGGAGAATAATGTGGAAAAGAAATTATTTAATTTCATCAAGTATTTTATTTTTAATGATTTATTTCCCTTCTGCATTTTTTTATTCTCAATGCATATAGGAAATTCACCATGGCATGAGACTATAGGGCTTTTGAAGCCTCTAAATTTGGGAACATTCCCTGAATTTTCCAAAGTCAGAGGTCATCCCTATGAGAAGTTATTGATTTTTCAAATTCATGTTGCTGTTTTAAGTATTTTAATTTCAATAATTAGCATATTGTGAAATAAATTCTAGAAAATTTGGTGATGTCTCTTATGACCGCAGGACCCTAGGAAAAATAGATTTTGGATTAATTCATTTAAAATAACCCTAATCGGCTTAAACACCCAAAATAGCTCCTTAATTAATTAGAGCTAACCAAACACCAAATTGACTTGAAATTAATTCTCCACTGACCTCTAGGATTAGAGGAACCCACCATAAAAATTCGAAGCCAATCGATTCTGGTTAGCTCCTACTAAATGAGTTGATTAAGTCATTTAGTCATTTTAAACTTTAAAAATCCATAACTTTCAAAATACTTTTTAAAAATTCACCAAATTAGTTTTGGAGCCTCTCTGATATTAGGGGAATTTAAGAAAATTAAAGTTTCAATTTTCTAAAAAAGTTGATTTTTTGGTATTATTTTAATATTTTAATAATTAAAAAATAATAAAAATCACAAAAATAATAAAATTCACCAAAATGTCACATTTTAAATTTTAATCACTTAGGAACAAAACCCATATTTTTCTTAGGTCTATTTAATGAGATATTAAATTTTAAAGCCCTAAGGTAATTTTAAAATTAAAAAAATGTATATTCTAGCATTTTCACTAAAATAATTATAATAAATCAAAGAAAAATCAGAAAATTGCAAAAATATATTCTCTGATTTCCTTGATATCAGAGAGATTTTTGAAAAATATAAATTTCATTTTTCAACCTTTATTTTATTTTTAAATTAATTAATACTCCAAAATTTAAAATAATTATAATAAAAATAGTATAATTCAAAAAATCACCAAAATTGGTCCAAGTGGTCCTCTGGTCATTAGGAATATCCCATAATTTTCTTAAGGATAAAAACTTTCCCTTGGTCATATTGTTAAATTTTCCTTGGAAATCTCTATTTTCCACCAAAAATAATTACATAATTAAATTAAATACAGAAAAATCACATTTTCTCCTCTCATGTCTTTAATGACATATGAGTGAAGTCACATAAAAATTTCAAGTTCACTTAAGCTCAATTTAGTGAGTTATGAACTTATTAAGCTTGAAGGGGCAAAATGGTAATTAAAATTTTAACCTTTAATTAAAACTTTAGGTTTAATAAAATTAACAAATAAAATATTTGATCTTAATCTGATTTGGATGATTGAAATTTAAATAATTAAAGGGTAGAAACATACTAAGCAATTTGAAAATAATTAAAATAAACATTAATTAAATAATTGATTAAATTTGGAATTATTAAAATAGGGATATTATTAGGAAGAGATTATCCTTTAATTTAAAAATCCCTAAATTAATCATCTCAATAATATTCAATTCCTAATTAAAATGATAATTCAAATTTAAGTTTTAAAATGTTAAAGGACTTAATCATTAAATTAAATTAAAGTTAAATTATTAAACTCTTTTAAATTTTCAATTAAATTAAAATTAAAAATAAAATTAAATTAAAGATTAAATTAAATTAAATCAAACAAATTAAGTAAATTAAATTAAATTAAATAAATAAATTAAATTAAATTAAATTAAATTAAATAAATAAATTAAATTAAATTAAATTAAACTAAATTAAATTAAAAAAATATTAAATTAAGATTAAATTAAATTAAATTAAAAGATATTAAATTAAATTAAATTAAATCAAATTAAATTAAATTAAATTAAATTAAATTAAATTAAAAGAAATTAAATTAAATTAAATTAAATTAAATTAAATTAAATTAAATTAATTCATATCAAATCAAATTAAATTGAATTAAATTAAATAATAGAATCAAGTTAAAATTAAAATTAAAATCAAGTTAAATTAAATTAAAATTAAAACTAAACCAAATTAAATTAAATTAAAGTTAAATTAAATTGAATTAAATAACATCACCTAAGACATAAAGGAATTAAATATAAAACAACTTGAACATTATTCCAAATTTAAACCCTTTAAGTGAAGTTAAACTAAATCACGAACCATTTGAACACCAATTTGCCCTCGAGAGCTTTGGTTTTCATAACTCCTAAACGTAACATTAAATGAAATGTTACTTCACTTATAGGACATTCAAATGTCCTAGTTCACTGAGCAAGATAACAAAACTTGAACCCTCGGACGATTAATTCATTTGTATAATTAAATTCATTTGGACTTAAAACAATTCTAGTAATATTGAAAAGATGTTTAAGATTCTTCTTAAGCACTTCCTCAATGTGATAGGATACTTATAAGAACAATTGAACTTAATTATTCTTTGATGATGAAAATCGTCTTCAAACCAAAACACAAGGACCTAGACGTCATAGGAAATGACTAACTATAGGATTAGGAATTTGGTAGAAAACCATAACCCTTCCCTTAGCTTTACCTAGGAACTTGCTTAAATATTCTAATTGTGTTTTAAGTGCAACTTGGGATGACGGGAAGACCCTCCAGTACGCTTTTATTTTATTGCAATTTACATTATTGCAATTTCTTTAATTGCATCGCACTTACTTTTCTCGCATGATAAACAATCGTTGCATGAAAACCCACACCTTTAGGATAGTCCCTAAAACTGAAACCAAAACTAAGTTAAAAGTCATTGCAAGATAAAATTCACCGCCACAACATTTCAAAATATAAAACAACTCAAAATTTAATCACAAACAGAACACAAAACTACAATTACAACTAAATTAAAAAGTCCTGTTGGATGATCGGGAATACCTCGGATGATGCAACCTACGTGTTGCTAACGGGATTTCCCACTGCCTAAATGAAAGTGTGGAACTCATTCGATTGAGTTTAGCAAATTCATTTGGACTAAGTGAATCCGATAAAAATAACGATGCCGAAGGATGGAACCTTGGGATCTTAACCGGTGTCGTTATAATCAACTTTAAGATTTGTTTTAATTAAAACACAAAAAACACTTGGAAATTAAGATTTTCTCTAAACCAAAACACTTTTCTCATCTCATGATTTATGACTTCTAAAACTAAACCTCTGCAACAACAAGGAGCTTGGAGCACAGTGGGCAGCACGACCATCGTCATCAGCGAAACTCGGATCAACTTCAGCAAAACTTTCTTAGAATTAAATGACCAATCCATAAGACTCTGAGCTAGTTTGCCTAGTGTAACATAAATCCTCAACCTTTTGTTAGGCATTTGCATTGCAAACTAAGCCCTGACCGGACTTAGGATTCCGAGGTAGTCATTCGGTACGACATAAACCCTCATGACTTCAAGGCTATTTGTATGATTTTATCATACAAATATAAGTCCAAATTAATTAAAATTGGCAAGATCAAAACATTAAATAAATATTAGGACTTTCCTAAATCCAAGCCAAACAATAGGATAATCGAGGAATTACCGAAGTTCGCTTCGAATCCGTGATTTCTCCTACCTTTCTTCCTTCGAATTCCCAAAACAAAATGTTCCAAATTCGATCCATTCCCTATTGAAATTCCAAAATTCAATCCTCGAAAACCTTAAACTTTGAAATTCTTGAGAGCGAATTACCGATTATTATCGAGAGTTTTCTTAGGTGATTCCCGTCACTTAAGATGTAATTAACTATAGGGGCCTGCCCTTATAGGGAATTTTAAAGAACCCAGTGTAATATAAACCCCGTTTAATGCTTTCATATTAAGCAGGGAATTTGTCGGCTTATAAAATTGGTTCGCGTACCAAACGGATGTCACAAATCTTCTAGTTTATTTAATCGAGCCTCACCATCAAGCAGATGTGTCTATCCTTAGGATAGATACACGGTTCAGTGGTGCGGTGTTCGTTTATATAAACTATTTGGGATGTGAGATCAGCTTGATTTCATATCTTAAAATCTTCAAATTTAAAATTATTTTCAAAAATCAAATACAACTTTTCAAATTATTTATTTAAATTAAATTAAAAATTCACCACACAATTTTTGTAGGCGACCCCTTTTCAAAATAAAACACACAACCTAAAAAATATGCCGACAATTTCTGGCGACTCCGCTGGGGACAATTCCTCTCTCCATTTTAATCAGACAATTCTGCTTTCAAAAATCGGTAGTGTATCCATATTCCTAGTGGATCAAACTACCCTTCTCTCCGTTGGAATACTATGTTCATTTCTACCTTGAACAAGTGTGGCCAACATTCTGTCGGATTTAGGAGCCACTGTTTAGACACCCCTAAACGGAGAGGTTCTGAGATCCTTTTACCTCATCTCTAAGGTGGGGTGGACCCCCAATAGGTGTTAGCTTAGGAGTGATCCTCCGAGTCGAGAAGTCTTGCATAAGACTTTCTTTCCCCTTCCAACTCGAATCGGATTCATTACCTTCTACACCTTTCGAACATTCTCGTTCTAAATAAACAAACCCTCTAATGAATGACTCTTTTAACAAGTAACTCCTTCTTATAAATACATGAACAAGAATGTGTTCGGACTCTTTTCGATTCCTTTCTTTTCGTCCTAATGAGAAGAAGCATAACTTAGGATCGACAATCGGATCTACCCTGCGAAATGGAAGCCCCAAAGCTGATTTTCTCTTTCACCAATGGACTCGACTTCGCCGTTTACAAGGATGAGCCGCCCGACAATGGGATCATCCGGTTTGGACAAGGATTCGAGAATACGAATGTCAAGATCACCGACGTTTCCCTTTTCGCGCCGACAAACAAAGTATCCGAAGCCGAGAAGCCGTTGATCGAGTTCAACCTTAGGTCAACCCAAGAGTTTCCTCCCCGCAAAAGATCCCGACCGAGAGGAGTACCGCTGTCCGCGAAGGACCGTTCTTGCTACCCCCACCGGTCTAGTTGTCTCGCACCTACCCCGGCTCTCGCCAGATTAAAGAGGAAGGAAATCCGTAACTATGGTGAACCCGTTACCGTGGAGGGTACGGACTTTCCGTGAGACCTTCTCGTTTTGAAATCGGGTCCAGACTCAAGAATTTCATCACTAACACGGACCCAAAGAAGGAACGAAGTAGGAAGATCGCAGGAAGGCCGTAGCTGCCGAAGTCGCTTTCTTAGAAGAAATCCCCGAGTACACACCACTACCCGAATACATACCATTGCACGAAGATACACCCCTTTTGGAAGGAAGTAGATTCCATCCCCTTTCCGCCGCAATCGACGAGGAAAATGTCCGCAAGATTGTTTCTACATTACCTCGACCAAGCATACTACAACGACAACGAGAAGAAAAGGGCTAGGATCACGCCATTTGCCCGACTACAGACTGTGATCGAGAAACTAGCAAAGAAAGAGAAATGCCCCGTATTGGAGATTCTATGAAGGATAGGGCGGGTGCCAGTCAAATCCCGTCTTGGGCCACGAGTAGAACCTGCCGTCGTTACAGAAAAGCCAAATAAAAGGATGAAGGCTAGTTCCCCTGTCATTGTTTCAGGGTTACAGATTAGGGAGGATATCACCTTCCAAAGATTTGGCTGACAGACCATCTGGTCCTAGAACCTCTGCCGCTAGAAGGATGGTATGGCGTCCCACTACTGGACAGCTTAAGATTGAAACAACAGCTCGAGAAGGAAAGTCTCGTCGAAGACTTGAATCCGAAGAGAGCGCCACTCGCAAGAAGGGGACTCATGAGAAGGGAACCCGACAGCTATCCCACGACAACTGCGAAGATGCACAGAAAGGGCCGCTAGAGGATGCTATGGAAAAGTTGAGGACTGATATTCGACAATTAGCAAAAGAAAGAGAAGAGAAATTCGGAGATGAGATTGATTCGTTGGAATTCATGAACGATGAGTATTTAGAAATCAACATGGTCGAAACGCGAGCTTCGTCAGCTTCGCAAGGTGCTCCCGCAGCCGCAGAAAGAGAGGAGCCGGAAGTAATGAGGAGGCAGCTTCAAGAGAAAGACGATACGATCGCCCAAATGGCAAAGAGGATGGAAGAGATGGCTGTAGCCCTAGCCACTCTCCAAAGTCAAGTGCAACCCCAAAGAGAAACACCCCCAGAGGTCATTCACATTGTAGATGGAGGAAAGGAGATTACATCCGTCAACGGGGATGATCAGCTAAAGAAAGATACAACACAAAGTATGATTCCAGTAAAAGACATCAAGAGTTTGGTGGAACAGCAGAAGTGCGAGAAGCCTTAGCACAATCGAAGAGCGGGACATCCATTCGGACGGGTAGACCTTACCCAGAAGAATTCGACGCTGTCCAATACCCGAAAGGCTTTGTACCACCTCTGTTCAAGACCTTCGATGGAACAGGGAACCCCCGAAAGCATGTTGCACACTTTCGTGCCGGCTGTTACAATGTCGGCGGGAGCGATGCATTACTCTTCCGACGACTTCGTCGACGACACGTCGTGGATCGCCTTTGATTGGTATGTAGAATTACCGAACGGTTCGGTGAAGACATTTTCAGAACTAGAGAACCTCTTCATCAAGCGATTTGCCAGAGCTCAGCACCACATCACTATAGGTGATTTATTGGTAGAGAAGCAGAAACCAAACGAAACCTTGGTGGATTACATACTTCGATGGAGGAACTTAAGCATGAAGTGTGAGCCACAACTGCAAGAACAGCATGCAGTCGGCATTTTACGTAAGAGCATTCATGGCCCGATAGCACTTCTCCTCAAGGGATTTACTATTAAGACTTTCGAGAAGTTGTTAAGCAAGGCCGGAAGCTTGCAAGAGGAGGCGAAGCAATTAAGTTTCACCGACAAAACGTACAAACGAAGCCCGTGAAAACTTTTGAAAAGGAGTCCGAATCGTTGCAACGAGCCGACAAAGGCAAGCAACCGATACAAATATCGTCAGAACGGCCGCAGCAACCTCAACAAAATTATCAACAACCCCGACCCAGCTATCAGTCATCTCAACAGTATGAACAACCTCCTCGTCAGCAATGTACATTAAGGAGGTTACGAGAGTTCAACAAGCAACGAATCTATCTGCGAGTTTCGAGGAGCTCCAGTCACAATAGAATTAGAGCCTTCAGACTCGAAGCTAATCCGAAGAACTCCGTTATTCCGATTCGGAAGAAACAATAAAGCAAGCTCAACACTAGATTCGAAGAAATTACGAAGTCAACTTAAGAAGTGGAAGAGTTTTACCTCCGAGAATGGGTCCAAAGGACAAAGGAAAGCAGAGTGGTTGTTCGTGAAGAACCAACCCCAGGAAGAAATACCCATTCGGGAAGAAATCGAGA
>JAKZJZ010003027.1:0-11542 GCA_022702705.1 Papilionanthe hookeriana x Papilionanthe teres | reverse complement strand
ATGATTTACAGTTAAAAGTTGACCAGAACAATTTTTTTTTAAATCCAAATCCCCAATGAAATTTAAAACAAAAGTTGTTCATGAGCTTAAAATTAATTTAAGCAAGAGTCCAGATCTTAATACGAAACTGAATTTGAGTTTGAGATCATTTCAAAATGTAGAACTGACTTAAAATATAAATAGGTACCAAAAAAGTTTAGGAAATCAAATATGTTGAAATTGATAAATCTACTATCCAATAATATAACCCTTAATAAATAAAAACTAATATTGAATTACTTTTCTTGATTACAAAATAATAAAAAGAATAAAATCGAGAAAAATACATAGTATCAACATATCAAAGCATTTATTGATGATAATTGCCTTCAAAATTTATCATGTTAATTTCAGAAAAATATATTTTATCATGATAAACCTTTAAATCATTTGGATTATTTACATCAAAGAGGATGTCCAACAATATGATAAACATAACACATTTTATCAAAAAAAAAAAGATTATCGACCTTAAAAACTATATTTTGAAATCTATATATCTTCCTAAACTTCGTTATCGTGAATTCATCATCAGGCACATAGATGTTTTAGCATTACCATTAACTATATCATAATCAACTGCATTTTTCATTATTCATACACATCATTTGCATGATAATATTGGTAGAACATTCATTATTAACCATGAAAATCATAAGACTAATGAATATATTAATTTAAGAAATATCGAATTCAAATATGGAGATAAGATAATGGTTCTTAGACTAAAAAGTAACCTCCAAGAATCATAATAACATCAAAAATTAGATCATAAAAGTCATAAAATCTATTAGAAAATACTTACAAGTTAAAAGTCACAAAAATAATGGCATGAGTTATTATGCCACGAACCAACAATTAATGTCTTCGATATATATAATCCTCAAATAATGGTGTTGATATTGCACTTGAATTTATTATAAAATCATGTCCACAGCTAATAATGGATCTAAAGCATACCTTATAAAGTGTAAAGACAAAAGTAGATAATTATTCATAAATTTCTCTAAAAAAAGTATGGCAATGATGCTCAAATTTTTTAATAAAAGACTAAACAATTTATCAAATCCAAATTTATCCAAACAAAAACAAAATTGAAGTTAACTAAATCCCTAATAAAACTTTTAGGGTGAAACTCATTGGCTTCTAAAATCTCCTTTGTTTGGCTCTACAATCCTCGTACAATCTTCTTCTCTAATTCAATTTGATGGCTTTTGTGCTAGCTAGTTTGCTTCTACATAACAATGAGGATATTTTCGTTCTATTGTGATCCAATCAGGAAAAGCAGCACCTTATGCCCCTTTATTTCCATGGTGGCTTCCGTATATATTTCTACTGCTATTAGTTGCTCTATATATTGTTAATGGATTCATTGTATGAATAAATTTATTCATGTATTAAGCAGTTTAAGGTGTCTGTTGGGACGATTGCGAGTACTATCCAGCCTTCGACGATGAAGCGATATATCTCGATGTTTGCGTATATGTAAATTAATCCGGATAAGATTCGTCCGAATGTTTCAGTTTGTGCGCTTTGAAAAACAGTGATTCGGATAAACGATAACTGCACTCGTTTTGAATTTAATAGGGCTTATTGACCATTTAAATATAAATATTAAATATAAAAATATATAAATGAATATCTTAATGCCTTAAAATGTATAAAAGGGAGGGCATTTATGCTAATATATAATTAGTTATAAAAAGAATAATTTTTTAAACTATTTTCTCATTAGTCAATAATTTAACATTAACTAATTATTAATTATATAAATTAAAAATTATTTAAAAGTTTATTAAATAGTTTAAATTAAAAATATATTTTATTTGTTAATTAACTATTAGATAATTACAAAAAAATTTATCTAATTAGAATTAATTTTATAATATATAAATTATTTATTAATTATTAAGCATTTAAAATAATAACATTTAAGTTAAATCAAAATAAATTTTTAAACTCCTGGGCACCATTTCCACACTTGTTTCGCCCAAAACCATCGCCTTCGTGGGATCTCAGCTTCGTGATACAGTCGGCCTTCGTGGGCGAAGAGGGGATCTCGGCTTCGACGAGGAGATCCCGGCACAGTTGGGAAGACGAGGAGGAGATCCCAGCACAGTTGGGAAGACGACGAGGAGATCCCGGCACAGAGACCACCGAAACTCTTTCTCAACCCTCTGCTCCATTCCTACCAGGAACCCTAGAGGAAGGTAAGCTTGTTAGCGCCGTTCTCAGCTCCGCTCCTAGCTTGTTATCACGGGTTACGGGGGTAATTAGAAGAGAAAACACGGATGAAAAAGCCGATCGCGGGTCTCCCCCTCTGTTCTGCGTTCAATATAAAATAAAAACAGAGTTTTTAAATAAGCTCCTAATAAATGCAAATCAAACACTACGGCGGCGTTTTCAAAAACTTCGCCGCAGTTTTAAGCTGCCACAAACGGGCCCTAAATGCCTCCAATAGCATGGACATCAAATAATTCTATGGTATTTTCAATATTTAATTATAAGCCTTATTTCAAGTAGAAGATATTAAATTATCATCTAAATTGATTTTCAAACATACACTTTTATCAAAGTGAATGGTGCTTACAATAGGAGTAGCAAATCTGTACTATTTTTGTGTTACATGATTTTAAACATCTTATATTGAAATCTTTTGACTCTTAAGAAGGCCCATATAGCTCCTCCACTAAACTGTAAGATGTCCAACATAGATCCTCCATTACTGTCGAGTGCTTACGTGACCCATGTTTTGTGATGGAATCAACTCCAAATTAAGAATAAGAAAATTTTTATTGTAATCCTTGGGTTTCTTCGTCTTTTCTCCATCTCAATCGTGCTCTCTATCTTTCAACTTAGATTTTGTTTCATTCTCAGTTGTTTGCCAACAATATTGGAGGTATAGTTTAGTGAAGGTTGTTTTATTTAGTTTTAATTTTGGACATTATGCTTATTATCTTGCAATAAATTCATACTATGCCGTATTGTCATAGTAATGGAATTAATAATTATGGTAATAAGCATGATAGGTTAGGTATTATTGGTTGCGTGAAAACTTGATGTAAGCAAATATTTAACTGCAAAAGCTTTTTTTGTTTTGATTTGAAGTTTAACAAGAAAATTATAGTAATTAATTCCCATAATATCAAGTTAACATGGCCATAAAAAACATTTACTTTTATTTAGGAAGCAACCTGATCAATTGCAAATTAATGGGTCATACAGGTTAGTCAAAACAAGAAAATGGTTGTCTTGGCCAACTATACAAATACACAATGGCATATAAAATCTACCTGGCCCTGTCGTAATAAGTCAACAAAAATGAGCTCACTTTAAAGCTACACCAATATACTGTTGTATTGTCCACGTAGTTACAGATACCGATATATTGAATGTGTTATATCATGCCACAATAAAATACAAACCAAAATAAAAAGTTACGTTTATTATTTAGGATAGGGAGGCGAGAAATATCAAACACAAAAAATGGAATTTTTTTTATTATTAGGTGATTCACAACACAATTAGAATAATTTTTATATGAAGATTTAAATACATACCATTCAATTCCTATGTATTTACATATTTAAAATCTAAACAATAATTTTACACCTAACCTCTGCATGAAAACGTGTATTTTACCTTTTTTTTAAGTTAAAATGCCAATATTTTTTATGTGATATGAAAGATCTTGGTGATATAAACATAAAAATCAGAGTTTAGGGGTTAGATAAGTAGATACATAGGAATTGGGTGGTATGTATGTAAATGCCCCAATTTTATATTGTCTTATACACAGCAGGAAAAAAATTCAATTTACATGAAAAATTTACATTAGCTGGGAAGAGAGAAGCATACTTTCTTGTTCTGAGGATAGTCATCTCTCCAATTATCAGTAGGAAGAGAATTCTGTAAATGGAAAACATCTACCTAAACCAAAACAAAATGACCAAAGAATAAGCACAGACCAATCACAAAGTATAAAAACAAGAGCGTAAATAATTTGGTAATGGCATGATACAAACCAAAATAGCATACTTACTGTTCCAGTAAAGTGAGCAAGGAATGATAACTTAATCCTATTTTTGAGCATTGAGACGACACGAGCATTGACCAACATGCCCGGCACTAAAAGGTCAATTGAAAGCCCCTTCAAATCCTTAACAGAAAAAAAACAAATAGTTACTACACAGAAAGGCAGATGGTAATCATAAAAAATAGGAAGATTTGGTTGGTATAAATTTAATAAGTTTAGGTGTTAGACATGTAAATAAAATAATTGGGTGGTATCTATGTAAATGTCCCTAAAATATAACCACAGTTGAAGGCTCATTCAGCAAGATAATCTAATTTCAGATAGAATAATAATTTAAAAAAGAGAATAGTGAGAAGAATAAAACCATACAACATATTTGGACACCAAATCAGTACTAGAGCTTGTATAAACAATAGCTCGGGCTTTATCTATACTCTTCACTACACATTGTAACAATTGTCCTCTACAAATCGGAATACCACCTGTTCAATTCAGAATTTATATTAGTGAACTTGAAATGAGGTAAAATAACCATGTTGCTCAACCAATATTTGGAAATCAGAGGCAGAATCAAAATTTCAAAAATATTCTGTGAAATAAAAGAAAATCATGATACATCAATAAAGTAACTTAGACGCTGAGAATTAACCATCGTCCATCCTTGGAAGAAAGCCACTAAAGGAGGTTACGCCGAAGTGAAGAGTAAAGCCATGGTCCTCAACACTCCTCACCTGTGCTATCATAACCTGAACCACAAAGCAAAAATGAGGGGTTTAATCACGCACATGCACAGCAATAAGCCTACATTAACATATATGTACATATTAAACAAAGTACACAAGAATACTATATATAAAACGTCCTCAAGTGTAGATGAGTACAAGCATGACTATATTTTCATAGGTTTTGATGTAGTCCCGATTAGCATTCCGTGGCTAAAATCAAGCAAGCTAAACACTTGAAAAAAGTACACAGTATTTTTTCTTCATCAAGACAGGCATTCATGGAAATAGCATCTTCCGGAAGCAATAGTAATAACCTTCACTTTTCTGAAGTTGTTGGGAATTCCAGAGTGAAGCAATGTCATATGCCACCGATTACTTCCTGAGGACATCCAGAAATTAAACATTTTTGCTTCGCCCAGTAAGTTACCCCAATTTACTAATGAAAAAGCGAGAGAGAATCAAATGTAGAATATATCTTTCTAGGGCAACATGTGCATTCGTACAGAGCTTTCTCCAATGCCCGAGTTTGACAAAAAGAATGAACTTCAAAAGAAAAAGTTGTATCGTGACTAACTTCTCACTGCATACTGTCTGTCAACTTTTTTTATTTTAAAATAATTTTTAAATTTAATTAAATATAAAAGGTATGCAGTTTTGATTGTGAAAATAGTAGTGTTTAAATTTTTGTAAAATGAGACCGAATAGATCTCATCCATCTAATAGTTTACATAATCATGTCTGATACCGCAGATATTACACCTTCCTAAAAAATAGGTGTATACCTCGGCGATAGACTCAATCATGTAAACTAAGAGATTTGTGACATCCGTCTGATTTGTGAAACTTTTATCTGTGACCGACAAGTTCTCCTATCTAATATAAAGATTAGGTAGGGTTTATTTTGTTTGGGTTCCAAATTCTCTATAAAAGCAGGTCCCTATAATTAATTAAATCTCAAATGAACAAAGTCAATTGAGAAAACTCTCGATAATGATCAGATGTACTAGTCTTCAAGAATTCAAGATTTAGGTTTTCACGGTAGGATACAGAAATCAAGTGGAAAAGGCTCAAGTAGGAACAGTTATTTTTAGAAGTCGAAGGAAGGAAATAGTAGAGGATGTCACAGACACAGATGAGAGCCCTCAGTGACTTCCCAAAATATCCTACGGTTTGGCTTCAATTTCGGAGAGATTATTGTTGATGTTTCATCTCCAATTTTACTATCAGGGCTTACATCTGCATGACAACGATCATGCAAATAGTCTACGAAGATATGATGGTTTATGTCATACCGAACGACAACCTCAGAATCTTAAGTCGAGTTAGGACTTACGCTAAACAATATGATTGCACAAGAGCCTAAAGAGGGTGAGAGGATTTATGTCGCACTAGACGAGCTACCTCGAAATCATATAGCTTGTTGTTTAAGCTAAGGAAAGATTTATTGTTATAGACTCGTTTGCTCTCTCAAAGATGTCATTCTGCAGGTCTTCGTCATGTTGCCCACGGTGTATGTTCCAAGCTTCTTATTAAAATAGCAGTCTTAAAGTCTAAGGTTCAAAATGTTTTACCAAGTATGTATCAATGCTTCAAGTTTTTTTGTTGTTGTTTTAGTTTTCATGTAAAACAAATAAGTGCAAGTAAAAAAATACTATGAAGTAAATAAAGGAACTGTTGTGCATAAAATAAAATGTGTACCTGGGCTTCTGCTACCGCTGCATGATTAGTTCATAAAGCATAATATAATTTGCATGGAAATTAAATAAATTACAGAAAAAGAAAGTATGAATTCTAGTGTGAAAAGCAGCAAAATGAGTATAGCAAACACAAACAGGCAAAGCTAAACCTGTGCTCACATATTGAAGACTAAGAATATGTATAAGACATCGGTAAAGGTAGGGGCTCAGAGCTGGACTGTCTTTTTTCCAATCTTGAACAAGAACTACCAACCCGACAATCTACGGAAGGCAGTCATTAACCTTGATCCAAATGACTAACCATGGACCTTTACAAGTTTTCATAAAAAAATCTTTGATTTTCATGCAAAAGTTATTTAAGTTTTGTATGTAGAGTTCTTTTTAACAAGCAAAAGAAATTTTATTTTATTTTTGTAAATATTTTGTAAAGTAATGTAGTCCACGAGCTAGTCACTCTAATCAAGCTAGGACTACCGACAACCTAAGAGTCAATAGGCAACAATCCCTTCAAGAGTCGGTGAATAGTATCATCGGTTTTTTTCTCTCCCTTACTGAAGGTCCTTGAGGTAAAAAACTATTCTAAAAATTCTCACAGTTTATCCATCGTTTAGCACAAATTAGCATTTTTATCATTGCCCTAGTCACCTAAACCTCATACTTATACTAATCTGATGATTCATATGTAGTATTAATAAATGTCCTCAATTGTCAGGAGTATTTGAGTGTAATATTCAAACTCGAATCCAGATGCACTGGGTTTCACTATAGGTTAAGTCATGGCGGAAATTTCACTGATTGATTTAATTAAAGAAGTCGTGAACCACATCTTGGTGCATCCTCATGTTTAGTATTTCAATCAATTGTGAATTAGAGTTATTGACCTAGTTTCATCATTCATTCAAAAATTAGGTGAATGAACTACCACCCAGGGTGTACTTATAAAATCTAGGAAGCCCATACTTTTACCTGAGCTTGAATTGAGCTTGAAGTGATTTAAGTTGTTTTAACATTAATTAAGTATTTTCAAACTAATCCTCAAATATCTTTAAGTGTTTTCCAAAAAATTAAATCAGAAATTTTCATTTTGACTTAACCATTTAACAGGGAAAATAAAACAAAAAAAGAAGAATACCGGCCCACTTCCAAAACTAACAAAATCAAAGGGGAAAACAATAAGTGAATCGACCTAATGGCGTTTAAATAACAATCATTTGAAAACCAAAATAGCAGGCAAAGGCTCCCAAAAACCAACTCTAAACCACGTGTAAATAAGCACTTAAATGCTACATAAACCTCTCCAAAACCAGTGCAAAAAAAAAACCCCAAAAATGATACATTTAATGCCTCTAAAACAGTGTCAAAATAGTGCATGAATTGCCTCAAATAGACCCACCAAAATACCCCAAAACAGTGTCCAAAACCGTGTACGAATTGCCTCAAAATGATGTTTTTGATGTCTCCAAAATAAGGAATGAAACAGCCCAAAACAACACTTTAAGGCACTTCAAATCAGGACTTTTAAAACTCCAAAAAAACACTTTTAAATAGCCCAAAACAGCAATTTTAGAAGCTCCAAAACAGTGAAAACAAAGAGCCAAAACAGCGTTATTTAGAGCTTCCGAACAGCAGCAGAACAGCTCAAATACAACAACATTTAGCTCTTCCCAACAGCAGAAATACAGAGCAAAAAAAGCAGCATTTTATTCTTCCAAATTCGTGAGTTTATAAGGCTCAAACAGCATTTATGTCATTCTGAAACTTTCAATTTAGCAAGTAGGTATACAAAAACTGAATCTTATGTGTCTTGTAAAAGATAATGCATTTTGAGTCTTAGATGTGGGGATACGTATGGATTGAATAATATGTGTGTGTTCTCCAATTTTCACAAAACCAAATTACATGAATTTAAGGTTCACATATAAAGTTAAGTCAAACAAATTTCATATTTGCATCGCATATAAGGTTACCACGAATGCCAACTAACCTTTGCAAGTGACATAAAATATTCACATTTTAAAAATAATGCACTCAAGTTTTCCGATCTTTGCAAATAACACATAAAAGCTCTCGTTTGCATTCATTAACTCCATTTCAAACAAGCAGTCAAACAAAATATAGACCACAAAATGACACGCAGTGGTATGTGGCATATTTTAGAATTACATGTTACACATGTGAATATATAAGCATTTGAAAAAAAATCAGAAAATTTTCATTTGGGATCCAAATATAACATATGTAAATACTCGAGGATTAAAAAATCTGCACATATATATGTTGAAGCGGAGTTCAGCATATAGGCACTTAAAATTTAAGCAAATCAGCAACACATATTCTGAAATTTTATGTTATGACGGCTCAAACAGGAGAATTCCTTACGATTTCAGATGGTAGGAAGATGGAAAAGATCCTCATTGCTCACGATGGAATGAGAAAGAAGGCAGCACAAATACCTGCGAGGAAGAGAGCCGGTTGTCGCTTCGGGCCGAAGAAGGAGAAGGCGCCGAATGCGAGAAGGGATTTGCCTAAGGATTCATCGTGGGTAGAAGGAGGCGCGGGGCTCGGTCGAGAGGGAGAGAGGGAGAGAGGGAGAGAGGAGGCGGGGAGGTGAAGCAGGCGAGGGTCTCGGCGCAGAGGGAGAGAGGAGGCGGGAGCTTCGGTCTCGGAGAAGAGGGGGTCGAGCGAGGGTTTTTGGTGGAGAGGGAGAGGGACCTAAGTGAAGAGGCGAGCGGGAGAGGCGAGCAGGGGCCTGTCGAGCGAAGCTTCTCATGTGTGAGGAAGAGGGAGGCGGGATCGAGCGTGAAGAAGGGAGAGGGGTTTGGGGAGAGGGGAAGCAGGAGAACGGTTGGTCGGGTCGCGTGAGAGGAGGCAGGATTGAGCAAAAGAGTGTCGATCAACTTTTTCTATCTGAAAATAATTATTTTATTTAATTTAATATAAAAGATGTTTAATTTTGGGTTTTGAAAGTAGTATATTTTAAGTTTTGGAAAATGAGACCGAATGGATCTCATTTACCTAATAGCTTGCATAATCGTGTGTCCGATATCACGAATAATATAACTTCTCGAAATCAGTGTATCCCACGGCGGTGGACCCAATCGTACAAACTAGAAGGTTTATGACATTTGTTAGGCCTGCGAACCTTTTATATATGACCGACAAGTTATCCTACCTAATATAAATATTATGTAGAGTTTATTTTACCTGGGTTTCAAGTTCCCTATAGGGGCAAGCTCCTATAGTTAATTACATCTCGAATGACCGAAGTCACATGAGAAAACTCTCGATAATGATCGGTGCTTCTGTCTTCAGAAATCTTAAGGTTTAGGTTTTCACGATAGGATATGGAAAATCAAATGGGAAATGCTCAACGTGGAACGCTTATTTCCAGGAGTCGGATAGGTGAACGGCAGGGGGATGTCACGGATCTGAGGCAAGCCTCAGTGACTTCCCAACTATCCTATTGTGTGGCTGCGTTTTGGAGAAATGTTTATTAAGTATTTCAATCCTGTCAATTTTATTATTTGAGACTTACATTTGCATAATATTTGATTATGCAAGTAACCCGCAAAGATAAAAAAGTTTACGTCGTACCGTACGACAACCTCGGAACCTAGTACGAGTTAGGACTTACGTCGCACAACACGGTTGCACATAAGACTAAGAGGAAAGTGAGGATTTACGTTGCGCTGGACGAGCTACCTCGAAGTCCTATAGGTTGTTATTGTTAAATTAATGAGAGAGGTTGTTCAAGAAGATCCTCTTACTACTTGGCCTGAATTCCTCGTCGTGTTGCCCAAAAATTTAGCTCTGATCCTCCTGCTATAGCGATGGCTTCAGGGTTCAAGTGTTTGATATTGGTGGTTTATGTTTCACAGTTTTTGTGTCAAAATTTGGTTTTGATGTTGTTCAAATGTTTAAATCCTCATGAGGGAATTAAAGTGGTTCACTACGTTCAAAAGTATGTTAATTTTTGAAAGTGTACCTTTATTTTGGTTTTATAACTAAAGCATGCTTAGTAAAGTAAATTGCATATTAATAAAAATGTTGTAAAGTAAAATGCAATAAAGAAACTGTAGAAGCGTAGCTGGGCATCTGCTACAGCCGCGTGATTAGTATTGTAAGCATAGTATGATTTGCAATAGATTTAAATAAACTTGCAAGAAAAGTAAGCAAAACGAAAAAACTCAGCACGAAAGTCAGAAAAACGAGTCATATAAATCACAAGCAAAACTCGTACTCACGTATGGAAGACCGAACTGGGTGTAAGACATCAGTAAATGTGGGTGTTCAGAGCTGAACTGTGTGTTTCTTGACCTTGAACAAGAGTTACCAATCCGACGATCTATGGAGGACAATCTTTAACCTCGATATAAATGACTAGTCATGGACCTTTGTGAGTTTTTATAAGAAAAATTTCTTTGATTTTCATGCAAAAGCTATTGTCTCAGTGTTTTATGCAGAGTTCTTATTAACAAGCAAAAGAGATTTTTATTTTATTTTTGTAAATATTTTAGAAATTGTGTAGTCCACAGACTAGTCACTCTAATCAAGCTAGGACTACTGGCGAACTAAAAGCATCGGGGGCAACAATCCCACAAAGAGTCGACATATAGTATCATCGGTATTTTTCTCTCCCTTATTAGAGATCTTTGAGGTAGGAGATACTATCCTAAAATTCTCACATCATATCCCTCGTTTAGCACACATTAACATTATCGTCATCACCCTAGCCACCTACACCTCAGACTTATACCAGTCCGATAATCCACATGTGGCATTAACAAATGTCCTCAATTGTCAGGAGGATCTGAGTGTAATGTTCAAGTTCAAATCCCGGTGCATTGGTTTCACTGTAGGTTAAGTCATGACGGGAATTTCATTACTTGATTTAATTAAGGAAGCGTGAACCACGTCTCGGTGCATCCACATGTGTAATGTCCTAATCAGTTTGTGAACTAGGTTCAAGTGTCTAGTCTCATCATTCATTTGAAAATTAGGTGGATAAACTCTCAGATGGGGTGTGCTCCTAAAATCTGGAAATC
>JAKZJZ010003026.1:0-11556 GCA_022702705.1 Papilionanthe hookeriana x Papilionanthe teres | reverse complement strand
ATCGACCATTTTAACCAAAGTCGACTTTTCGGTCAGTTGATCGACTTATTGGATTAATAATCGTCATTAGATCAAAAATGACTATTTCGAGCAAAATTGAATTTTTGGTCAAAAGTCGACCCACTAGTCAACGAGGTGGTCATCGGCCGAAATCGACCACTTCGAACTCGTTGACTTTTGGTCAAAAGTTGACCTATTTGGTCAATGAGTTAGTTATTAGCTTAAAATCGACCATTTTAACCAAAGATGACTTTTCGGTCAAAAGTTGTCCTATCGGGTTCAATGGGCCAGGTCATCGGTTCATAAATCACCATTTCGACCAAAATCGAGTTTTTGGTCAAAAGTCGACCTATTGGGTCAATGGTTGGTCACTAGGTAAAAATTCGACTATTTCGACCAAAATCGACTTTTCGGTCAAAAATTAACCTATCGGGTCAATGGGTCAAGAATCGACCTTTTCGACCAAAGTCGACTTTTTCGTCTAAAGCTAACTTATTTGGTCTATCATCTGGTCATTGGGTCAAGGATTGACCATTTTATCCAAAGTTGACTTTTTGGTCAGAGAATGACTTATTAGGTCATTAATTGGTCTTTTGGTCAAAAAATTAATCATTTTAACCAAAATTATATTTTTGGTCATAAGTTGATCTGTTGGGTCAATAGGGTATTCATTATGTCGGAAATTGACCATTTTGACCAAAGTTAACTTTTTTGGTTAGAGTTATTCATTAGGTCAAGGATTGATCATTTTGACCAAAGTTGACTTTTTAGTTAGAGTTATTCACTGGGTTAATAATTGGTCCTTAGGTTAAAATTGACTATTTTGACCAACATTGACTTTTGGTTAAAAGTTAACCTATCGAGCGAATGGGCCGGTCATCGGGTCAAGGATCGACAATTTCGACCAAAGTTAACCTATCAAGTTAAGGATCGACCATTTCGACGAGGTAACCATTTTTCATCCAATGATTACCCATCGAGTCAACGGGACATCATCGGATAAAAAATCGACCATTTCGACCAACGTTGACTTTTTTGGTCAATAGTCGACATAATCGGTCATCGAGTCGGTAATTGGGTCAAGAATTGTCCATTTTGACCAAAATTGACTTTTTGGTCAAAAGTTGACTTCTCAGGTCAATGGGTTGGTCATTGGGTCAAAAATTCACTATTTTGACTAAAGTTGATATTTTGGTCAAAAATTGACTTATTGGGCAATGTGTGGTCATTTGGTAAAAAAATGACTATTTTGACCAAAATTGACTTTTTGGTCAAAAGTTGATCTTTTGGTTCAGTGGGATGTCATTGGGTCAAAGATTTACCATTTTGACCAAAGTTGACTTTTTGGTCAAAAATTAACCTATTGAGTCACTAGGTTGGTCTTTAGGTCAAGTATTGATCATTTTGACAAAAGTTTACTTTTTGGTAAAAAATTGCTTATTAGGTCAATGTGTTGGTCATTGGGTCAGTAATTGACCATTTATCCAAAGTTGAGATTTTGGTCAAAAGTTGACCTATTGGGTTAATGGGTTTGTCATTAGATCAAGGACTGACCATTTTGACCAAAGTGGTCTTTTTTGGTCGTGGTTGACCTATTGGTTCAATGGGTCAGGTTATCGGGTCGTAAATTAACCATTTTAACTAAAGTCGACTTTTTGTTAAAATGTTAACTTATTGGGTCAACAGGGTGGTTGTTAGGTTAAAATCGACTATTTTGACCAAAATTTACTTTTTTGTCAAAAGTCGATTAATCGGGTCAATGAGTATGTCATCGTGTCAAGGATCGACCAATTTAACCAATATCGACATTTTAGTCAAAAGTTAACCTATCAAGTTAATCGGTTCGTCATTAGCACAAGGGTCGACCATTTTGACCAAAGTCGACATTTTGGTCGTAGATCGATTTATCGGGTCAATAATCGGTCATTAGATCAAAATTTACTATTTCGACCAAAATCGACTTTTTCGCCAAAAGCCGACATATCGGGTCAATGGGTCTGGTCACTTTGTCAAAAATTGACCATTTTGACCAAAGTTGACTTTTTGGTCAAACGTTGACCTACTGGGTCAATTGGGTTGTCATTAGGTTAAAAATTGACTATTTTTACCAAAATTGACTTTTTGGTCAAAAGTTGACTTATTGGGTCAATGAGTTGTTCATTATGTCAAAAATTGACTTTTTTTACCAAAATTGACTTTTTGGTCAAAAGTTGACCTATTGGATCAATAATTTGATCATTGGGTCAAAGATTGATCATTTTGACAAAAGTTAACTTTTTGGTAAAAAGTCGACCTATCGGTCGCTGGGTCGGTCATTAGGCCGAGGATCGACCATTTTGGCCAAATGTTCACTTGTTAGGTCAATGATTGGTTATTTGGTCAAAAAATAACTATTTTGACCAAAATTGACTTTTTGGTGATAGATTGACTTATAGGTCAAATATTGGTCATTAGGTCAAAAATTAACTATTTTGATCAAAATTAAAATTTTGTTCAAAAGTTGACCCATTGGGGGAACGGAGTGGTCATCGGCTCAGAAATTGGCCATTTTGACCAAAAATGACTTTTTGGTCAAAGGTTGACATTTAAAGTCAAGGTCGGTTATCGAGTTAGAATTTAACATTTCGACCAAAGTCGACTTTTCGTCAAAAGTCGAACATCGGGTCAATGGGTGACATTAGTCAAAAATCGACTATTTCGACTAAAACCGACTTTTTGTTCAAAAGTTGACGCATCGGGTTAATGGGCTGGTCATCAGGTCATGGATCGAAAATTTCGACAAAAGTCGATTTTTGCTAAAAGTCGACCTATTAGGTCAATGGGCCGGTCATGGTGCGAATGATCGACCATTTCGACCAAACTCGACGTTTTAGCCGAGAATGACTTATCGGGTTAATAATCGGTTATTAGGTCAAAATTCGACTATATCGACCAAAATCGACTTTTCGGTCAAAAGTCGACCTATCGGTTCAATGGGTCGGTCATTTAGCCAAGGATCGACCATTTCGACCAAAGTCGACTTTTTCGTAAAAAGTTTACCTATCGGGTCAATGGCTCGGTCATCGGGTCAGAATTAACCATTATGAACAAAGTTATCTTTTTGGTCAGAGATTGACTTATTGGGTCAATAATTGGTCATTAGGTCAAAAATTGACTATTTTCATGATAATTTACTTTTTTTTTCAAAAGTTGACCTATTGGGTCAACGAGTTTGCCAATGAGTCAAGAATTGACTATTTTCACCAAAGATGAATTTTTGGACAAAAGTTGACCTATTGGGTCAATGGGTTGGTCATTGGGTGAATAATTAGCCATTTTGACCAAAGTTGACTTTTTGGTCAAAAGTTGACATATTTGGTCAATTGGTGGTTATTAAGTCAAAAATTCACTATTTTGACCAAAAATGACTTTTTAGTCAAAAGTTTACTCTTCGGGTCAATGGGTCGGTCATTGGGTCATGGTTCGACCATTTCGACTAAAGTCGATTTTCGGTCGAAGATGAACTTATCGGGTCAATAGTCGGTCATCGTGTCAAAATTGACTATTTTGATCAAAATTGTATTTTTGTCAAAAGTTGAATAGTTGGGTTAACGAGGTGGTCATTGGGTCAGAAATTGACCATTTTTATCAAAGTTAACTTTTTGGTCAAAAGATAACTTATTGGGTCAATGGAGTGGTCATTAGGTCAAAAATTAACCATATTGACCAAAATTGACTTTTTGGTCAAAAGTTAACCTATTGTGTCAATGGGTTGGGCATTGTGTCAAGGATCGACTATTTCGACCAAAATCGACTTTTCGGGTCAAAAGTCGACCTATCGGGTCAAGGATCGACCATTTCGCCTAAAATCGATTTTCGGTCAAAAGTCGACCTATTAGTCAACGGGCTGGTCATCGGGTCAAGATCGACCATTTCGACCAAAATTCACTTTTTGGTCGATGATCGACTTATTGGGTCAATAATTGGTCATTATGTCAAAAATGAGTATTTTGACTAAAATTGTATTTTTTGTCAAAAGTTGACCCATTGGGTCAATGGGGTGGTCATTCGGTCAGAAATTGTCCATTTTAACCGAAGTCGACGTTTTCGTCAAAAGTTAACCTATTTGGTCGCAAGTCAAGTTATCGGTCAAGAATCGACCCTTTTAACCAAATACGACTTTTCGTCAAAAGTCAATTCCATAGGTCAATAAGTTTTTCATTCGGTCAAGGATCGAGCATTTTACCAAAGTCGATTTTCGCTCAAAAGTCGACTTATCGGTCAATGGCTCGTCATCGGTCAAGGATTGTCCATTTTGACCAAAGTTGACTTTTTATCAGAGATTGACTTATTGGGTCAATAGTTGGTCATTAATTCAAAAATTAACTATTTTGACCAAAATTGACTTTTCGATCAAAAGTTCTATTGGGACAATGAGTTGTCATTGGGTCAAGGATTGACCATTTTGACCAAAGTTGACTTTTTGGTCAGAAGTTGACCTTTTGGGTCATTAGGGCAAGGATTGACTATTTTGACCAAAGTTGACTTTTTGGTCACAGATTAACTTATCGGGTCAATAATTGGTCATTAGGTCAAAAATTAACTTTTTTGATGAAATTTAACTCTTTGGTCAAAAGTTGAACTATTGGGCCAAGGATTGACCATTTTGACCCAAGTTGACTGTTTTGTTAAATGTTGAACTCTTTGGTTAATGGGTTGGTCAATGGGTCAATGATTGACAATTATGATCGTAGTCGACTTTTTGTCGAGATCGACTTATCGGGTCAATAATCGGTCATTAGGTGAATAAACGACAATTTTGATAAAAATAAACTTTTTGGTTAAAATTTAACCTTTTCGTCAATGGGTCAGGTCATCGGGTCAAGAATCGACCATTTCGACTAAAGTCGACTTTTTGGCAAGATGTCGACCTACCGTGTCAATGAGTCGGTCATTAGGTCAATGAATGACTATTTCGACCAAATTCGACTTTTTGGTCGTAGATTAACTTATAGGGTAAAAAATCGGTCATTAGGTTAAAAATCGACTATCTAGACCCACACATACTTTTTGGTCAAAAGTCGACCTATTCGGTCAAAGGGTCGTTCATCGGTCAAAGGATCGACCATTTCGACCAAAGTCGATCGTTTGTTCAAAAGTCGAACTATCGAGTCTAGTGTGTCGGTCATCGGTGCCAAGGATCGACCGTTATGAACAAAGTTGACTTTTTAGTCAGAGATTGACTTATTGGGTCAATAATTGGTCATTAGCTCAAAAAATGACTATTTTGACCAAAATTGACTTTTTGTTAAAAATTTGACCAATTTGGTCAATGAGTTGTCATTAGGTTATGAATTGACCATTTTAACCAAAGTTGACTTATTGGTATGAAGTTGACCTATTGGGTCAATGGGTTGGTCGTTGGTTCAAGGATTAACTATTTTGATCAAAGTTGACATTTGGGTCAGAGATTGACTAATTGGGTCAATAATCTGTCATTAGGTCAAAAATTTACTATTTTGATCCAATCTTACTTTTTGGTCAAAAGTTGACCTATTGGGTCAATGAGTTAGTCATTGGGTCAAGGAATGACCATTTTGACTAAAGTTAACTATTTCGACAAAAGATGAACTATAGTCAATGGGTTAGTAATTGGGTCAAGGATTGACCATTGTGACCAAAGTTGACTTTTTAGTCAGAGATTGACTTATTGGGTCAATAATTGGACATTAGGTCAAAATTGACTATTTTGTCCAAAATTGCACTTTTGGCCAAAAGTTGACCCATCGGGTCAACAGGGTGGTCATTGGGTCAGAAATTGAACATTTTGACTAAAGTTGGATTTTTGGTCAAAAGCTAACCTATTGGTTTAATTAGTTGGTCATTGGGTCAGAAATTGACCATTATAACCAAAGTTGACTTTTTGGTCAAAAGTTGATCTATGGGGTCAATGGGTGGTCATTAGGTCAAAAATTAATTATTTTTACCAAAATTGACTTTTTGGTCAAAACTTGACCTATTGGGTCAATGGGTTGGTCATTGTGTCAAGGATTGACCATTTTTACCAAAGTTGACTTTTTGCTCAAAAGTTGACATATTGGATCAATGAGTCGTCATTCGTGTCAAGTATCGATCGTTTTGACCAAGTTTATGTTTTGGTCAGAGATTGGCTTATTCGGTCAATAATTGGTTATTAGGTCAAAAATTGACTATTTTGACTAAAATTGACTTTTTAGTCAAAAGTTGACCAATTGGGTCAATGTGTTGATCATTTAGTCAAGGATTGACCATTTTGACCAAAGTTGATTGGGTCAATGGGTTGGTCATTGGGTCAAGAATTTACCATTATGAACAAAGTTAACTTTTTTGTCAGAGATTAACAAATTGGGTCATAATTGGTCTTTAGGTCAAAAATTGACTATTTTGACCAAAATTGATTTTTTTCAAAAGTTGACTTATTGCGTCAATGAGTTTGTCATTAGGTCAAGAATTGACGATTTTCACCAAAGTTGGCTTTTTGGATAAAAGTTGACCTATTGGGTCAATGGGTTGGTCATAGGGGCACAAATTGACCATTTTGACCAAAGTTGACGTTTTGGTCAAAAGTTAACTTATTTGGTCAAAAGTTAACTTATTTGGTCAATAGGTGGTCATTAGGGCAAAAATTGATTATTTTGACCAAATTTATCTATTTTGTCAAGGCTTGAACATTTTGACAGAAGTTGACTTTTTGGTCAAAAGTTGACCTATTGGGTCAATGGGTGGGTCATTGGGTCAAGGATTGACAATTTTGACCAAAGTTTACTTTTTGGTCAGAGATTGACTTATTGGTTTAACGTTTGTTCATCATGTTAAAAATTGACTATTTTGACCAAAATTAAATTTTTTGTCAAAATATGACCCTTTGGGTTACCAGGGTGGTCATTGGGTCAGAAATTGATCATTTTGACCAAAGTTGACTTTTTGGTCAAAAGTTAACTTATTGGGTCAATTTGGTGGACATTAGGTCAAACAATGACTATTATGACCAAAATTGACTTTTTCGTCAAAAGTTGACATATTGGGTCAATGGCTTGGTCATTGGGTCAAGGATTGAACATTTTAATCAAAGTTGATTTTTTGGTCAAAAGTTGACCAATTGGGTGAAAGGGTTTGTCATTGTGCCAAGGATTGAACATTTTGACCTGGGCCGCCTTTTTGTTGAGAGATCGACTTATCGGATCGATAATTAGTTATTAGGTCAAAAATCGACTATTTCGATCAAAATCGCTTTTGGTCAAAAGTCGACTAATCAGGTCATTAGGTCAAGGATCGACCATTTCGACCAAAGTCGACTTTTTGGTCAAAAGTTAACCTTTCGGGTCAATGGGCTCAGTTATCGGGTTAAGGATCGACCATTTCGACCGAAGCTCGTTTTTTGTTAGAGATCGATTTATCGGGTCAATAATCGGTCATTAGGCAAAATCGACCATTTCGACTAAAATCGAGTTTTTGGTCAAAAGTCGGCTCCATTTAGTCAATGGGGTGGTCATTGGGTCAGAAATTGACCATTTTGACCAAAGTTAACTTCTTGGTCAAAAGTTGACCTATTAAGTCAATGGGGTGGTCATTAGGTTACAGATTAACTATAATAACCAAAATCGACTTTTTGGTCAAAAGTTTACCTATTGTGTCAATGGGTTGATCATTGTGTCAGGAATTAACTATTTTGACTAAAGTTCACTTTTTGGTCAAAAGTTGAGGTTTTCACCAAAGCTAACCTTTTGGTCAGAGATTGACTTATTGGGTCAATTATTGGTCATTATGTCAAAAATTAACTATTTTGGTCAAAAGTTGACCTATTGGGTCAATGGGTTGGTCATTGTGTCAGAAATTGACCATTTTGACCAAAATTAACTTTTTGGTCAAAAGTTGACCTATTGGGTTAATGGGGTGGTTATTAGGTCATAAATTGATAATTTTGACCAAAATAAAATTTTCGGTTAAAAGTTGACCTATTGGGTCAATGTGTTGGTCATTGGGTCAAGGATTGACCATTTTGGCTGAAGTTGGCTTTTTGGTCAAAAGTTGACCTATTGGGTCAATGGGTTGGTCATTGGGACAGAGATTGACCATTTTAACTAAAGTTGACTTTCGGTAAAAAGTTGACCTATTAGATCAATGCATGATCATTAGGTCAAAAATTGACTATTTTGACCATAATTAAATTTTTGGTTAAAAGTTGACCTTGTGTCAAGGATTGACCATTTTGCCTAAAGTTGACTTTTTGGTCAAAAGTTGACCTATTAGGTCAATGAGTTGGTCATTGGGTCAAGGATTGACCATTTTGAGAAAAGTCGACTTTTTTCGTCGATGATCGACTTATCGGGTCAATAATCGGTCATTAGGTCAAAAATAACTATTTTGACCAAAATCGAATTTCATGGTCAAAAGTCAACTCCATCAGGTCAACGAGGTGGTCATCGGATTCGAAATCGACCACTTCGACTCGCCTGACTTTTGGTTAAAAGTCGACATATTTGGTAAATTTGTCTAGTTGTTGGGTAAAAATCGACCATTTTAACCAAAGATGACTTTTTGGTCAAAAGTTGTCCTATCGGGTTCAATGGGCCGGTCATTGGTTTAGAATCGACCATTTCGACCAAAATCGAGTTTTTCATCAAAAGTCGACCTTTTGGTCAATGGGTATCATCAGTAAAAACGACTATTTTGACCAAAATTGACTTTTGGTTAAAAGTTAACCTATCAGGTCAATGGGTAGTCATCGGGTCAATGGGCAGTCAACAGTCAAAGTCAATTTTGGTCAAAAGTCAATCTATTCGGTCAATCGATGGTCATCGAGGTTAAGGATCGACCATTTTAACCAAAGTCGACATTTTGGTCGAGATCGGCTTATTGGGTCAATAATTGGTCATTTGGTCAAAAAATTGATTATTTTAACCAAAATTAAATATTTGGTCAAAAGTTAACTCGTCGGGTCAATAGGGCAGTCATTGTGTTAGAAGTTGACGATTTTGACCAAAGTTAACTTTTTTTGTCAAAAGTCAATTCTATCGGGTCAATGGGTTACTCATTAGGTCAAGGATCGACTCATTTTGATCCAAAGTCGACTTTTTGGTTAGAGTTTGACTTACTGGGTCAATAATTGCTCATTTTGGTTAAAATTGACTATTTTGAACAACATTGACTTTTTGGTTAAAAGTTAACCTATTGGGTTAATGGGTTGGTCATTGGGTCAAGGATTGACCATTTCGACCAAAGTTAACCTATTGGGTCAATTTGTCATGTATAGACCATTTTGACCAAAGTTGATTTTTTAGTTAGAGATTGTCTTATTTGGTCAATAATTGGTCATTAGGTCAAAAATTGATTATTTTGACCAAAATTAAATTTTGGTCAAAAGTCAATTCGTCGGGTTAATGGGGCGGTCATCAGTGTTGTAAATTAACCACTTTAACCAAAGTTTATTTTTGGTCAAAAGTCGACCTATTTGGTCATCGAGTTGATAATTGGATTAAGAATTGACCATTTTGACCAAAGATGAATTTTTGGACAAAAGCTGACCTATTGGGTCAATGGGTTGGTCATTGGTTCAAAAATTAACCATTTTGACCAAAGTTAACTTTTTTGTCAAAAGTTGACTTATTGGGTCAATCGGTAGTCATTAGGTTAAAAATTGAATATTTTGACCAAAATTGACTTTTTGGTTGAAAGTTGACATATTAGGTCAAAGAGTTTCTCATTGGGTCAAGGATTGTCCATTTGACTTTTTGGTCACAGTCAATAATTGTTCATTAAGTCAAAAATTGTTTATTTTGACCAAAAAAAATTTTTTGTCAAAAGTTGACCAATCGATCAATCTGGCCATTATCGGGTCAAAAATCGACCATTTTCGACCAATGTCGATTTTTTCATTAACAGTCAACCTATTCGGTCATCGGAGTCGTAATCGGGCAATGAATCGACCATTTTTACCGAAGATGACTTTTTGGTCAAATGTTCAACCTCTCGGTCAACGGGTCAGTTATCGGGTCAAAAATCGACCATTTTGACTAAAGTCGACTTTTTCGTTAAAAGTCGGTCTATTCGGGTCAATGAGCGGTCATAGTAAAAAATCGACTACGTTCGACCAAAATTCACTTTTTGGTCAAAAGTTTATCTTTCGGGTCAAATGATGTAATCGGTCAACAATTTACCATTTCGACTAAAGTCAATTTTTCGGGTCAAAAGTTAACATATCGGGTCGAATGAGCCGTCGCCGGGTCAAGGATCGACTATTACGACCAAAGTCGACTTTTTGGTCAGAGATCGCTTTATTGGTCAATAATCGGTCAATAGAGTCAAAAATTTACTATTTTGACCAAAATCGAATTTTTGTTCAAAAGTCTGAGCTATCGGATCAATGAGTTCGTCATCGGTCAAGAATTTACCATTTCGACCAAAGCTCGACGCTTTCGTCAAAAGTCAACTATCGGGTCAATCGGTCGGTCATCGGGTCACAGAATCGACCATTTTGACCAAAGTCGACTTTTTAACATATTAAGTCAACGGGTCGGTCATTATGTAAAATTGATCATTTCGACCAAAGTTAACTTTTTGTTCAAAAGCTCGACCTATTTCGATTAATGGGCTCATTATCGGGTCAAGGATCGACCATTTTCGACCAAAGTTGACTTTTTTGGTCGAGATTAGACTTATTCGGGTCAATAATCGGTGAATATGTCAAAGTATTGATTATTTTGACCAAAATCGTATTTTTGGTCAAAAGTTAACCCATCGGGTCAATCGGGGTCGTTATGTCGAAATCGACAGCTTTAACTCGAAGTCGACTTTTTGGTCAAAAGTCAACTCTATAGGATCAATCAAGGTAGCCATTACGGCCAAAATATGACTATTTTGACCATGATTGACTTTTTAGTCAAAAATTGACCTATTGGGTCAATGGATTGGTCATTGGTCAATGATTGACCATTTTGACCAAAGTTGATTTTTTCGTCAAAAGTAGATCAATTGTGTCAATGGGTTGGTCATTGGGTTAAGGATTGATCATTTTGATCAAAGTTGACTTTTTGGTCACATATTGACTTATTCAGTCAATAATTGCTCATTAGGTAAAAAATTGACAATTTTGTCCAAAATTTACTTTTTGGTCAAAAGTTGACCTATTAAGTCAAACGTTGGTCATTATGTCAAGGATTGATCATTTTGACAAAAGTTGACTTTTTGGTAAAAATTTGACCTATTGGGTCAATGGGTTGGTCATTAGTGTCGAAATCGACCATTTTAACCAAAGTCGACTTTTCGGTCAAAAGTCAATTTATCGGTCAATGGGTTCATCATCGGGTCAAGAATCGACCATTTTGCCTAAAGTCATGTTTTAGTCAAAAGTTTACCTATCGGGTCAATGAGTCAAGTTATTGGTCGTAAATTAACCATTTTAACTAAAGTCAACTTTTTGGTCCAAAGTCGACCTAATAGGTAATGGTGTGGTCGTTAGTTTAAAAATCGACTATTTTCGACCAAAATTTACTTTTTTGTCAAATGTCAATCAATCGTGTCAATGGGAATGTATTAGAT
>JAKZJZ010003025.1:0-11558 GCA_022702705.1 Papilionanthe hookeriana x Papilionanthe teres | reverse complement strand
TACTACTTTTCAAATTATTTATTTAAATTAAATTAAAAAAATTCGTCGACAATTTCTGTTAGGCAACCCCCTTTTCAAAATAAAACACAACCTAAAAAAATATGCCGACAACTTCTGGCGACTCCGCTGGGGACTAGTTCCTCTCTCCATTTTGATCAGATGGTTTTGCTTTCATAAATCGGTAGTGAGTCCATGCCCCTTGTGGACCAAACTACCATTCTTTCAATTGGCATACCACATTCATTTCTGTCTTGAATGGGTATAGTCAACTCCTTTTGGATTCTGGAGCCACTGTTTAGACACCCCTAAACAGAGAGGTTCCGGAATCATTCCGCCTCCCAAAAATGGGGTGGACCCCCAATAGGTGTGTTAGAATAGGAGCGATCTATTGATGTGATTTTAATGCGAATTCAACCTCTAAATCTCGGACTGGGTCTGATACTTCACTCCTCTTTAGGTTTGACTTGTTGTAAACGAAGTCGATCGAAATTCCACTCTAACAACATTCCAATAAACTCTAAATAAAATAAATTTTTGTTAAAATTTTAATTCAAAATAAAATTCTCAAAACCCATCGAATACACAATAATGAAACAAAATGCAAAATTTTGAAATAAAAAAAAATTCACATGAATAAATTTTAAAGGATGCCCAGTTTACAGGACAAGTGCGTTAACTTGAGTATTACCGTTGAAATTACAAGGCGAGAGGCGTCAACGACTTCGAATGTTCTTCAAAAGACAATCTACACATCCATCGAAGGAGCGTCCCGCGACGAAGCTGCCAACAAGTTCAAATGCCATGGATTGACAAATAAATGGATACGAGAAGGATAATGGGTAGTGGGTCCCGACCCTCCCACCACAAAATAGTTGAAAGAGACGACAACTTGATGATGGGTCGTGGGACCCAGCCCTCCCACCATGACAAAAAAAATATATGCTCAAGGACGTTCGAAGTTTAGCGAGAAAGACAATCGGGGAGTGAAACACGATGAAACTCGACATTTTAATAAGAATATGACTTCGGGGAGAATGAAATTAATGTCCTAATGAGTGGGTCCTTAACTTTAAGGAATTCGGATCTGGGTCCTAAGTAGATTTTGAAATGAAGCGAGTAGTGCTTGAAATTCGAGTAATTGATCGGGGATATCGAGGGTCTTTTAATTTTACTGCCATGTGACGGGGTCCAGATTTTTGGATGAGTTTTAATATCCCAGGATTCATGTTAAGAAACATTTCCGATTTATTAATTAGGGGAGTTTCGACATTCAAAATCTTTAATAGAATTCTCAGAAAACAAAAGGAGTAAAAAGAAAAAAAAAAGTGTTCCTGGGGAAAAGCTTGAGGTGAGCACACAATCAAAAATTGGTGTCCCAATTCAGACATTCAAAATCTTTAACATGTGCTCCACCAGATACAGTAATCCCCAATAAAAAAAGAGTGAAATGCTTAAGAAAAAAAAAGAAAAAAAGGAGAAAACAAGAATGCTCCCTGAGAAGAAGCTTTAGGCAAGCATATAATCAAAAATTGGTGTCTTAATCCTCCCCCAATTGATAAAACTTGAAAGACTACCTTAAGAAGTCTCCTCTGATATTATGCTTTGATGAGAGTCGAATGATTTAGATCTTTTGGTCGGTCATTAATTGACTTAGAAATATCTTTGAACAATGAAAAATACTTCTATCACATGAGCATAAACTTTGAATCTGCTTAGGCCCAGAAAGAAAGAATTTAATAGAGGGCTCTGTTATTAGAAATTAATGAAAATTCAACCCTGAAGTCATATCATTCAGTTCCCACCAAATACAACCCCAACATCAATTTGAAGAGCGTCAGAACGACTTCTCAAAGACAACTTGTACAATCCTTACAAATCAATGTCAAAGAAACGACGATCGTTCCGATAGAGCTACAAAGTTACAACATTTCCAGCTATGGTGTCCGTAGAAATAACACCTCTTTGTAGGTACTTAAAAAAATAATAATTTCGATAGTACCTTGAAGAGTGGGTTATTTTCTTTAAACGTGGCTTTAGTTAGTGGACGATGCCTCAAGAAGTACTTGTGCATCATTATGTTTCAAAGACATCCTCGTTCTACGAAGCACGAATGCTTGCACTTGCTCATGAATCGGGTCCAAATCCTAAAATAAAAATATATATATATACAGCAAAAGAAAAGTCATAAAACATAAAAGAATACAATAAAATTTCAAAACAAATAAACAACAATAAATTTCCCATTAAATGAAATAACAAATAAATGAATAACAAAAATATAATGAATTCACCAAAAATAAACAAAATAAAAAATGTTTATACAAATCAAAATGAAATTCAAATCAAAGTGAAACAAAATTCAAATCAAAACAAAAATTTAAATCAAAAGAAAATCAAAACATAAAATCAACCAAAAGTCAAAAAAAAAAACAAATAAAAAATTTGAATTCCTCTTCTGACTCGGTAGCAAGTTGAGCCAGCCTAGGGATGTCCTCAAACCCTTCCTTCTTGACGAGGTTTATCTTTTCAAAATCCTAATCTAAAAAAAATTTGAAGATCAAAACAAAATGAACATAACAAAAAGGGAAAGAGAAGAGAAAATAAAATGAAAAAGAAAATGGAAAAGAAAATGAACGAAAAATCTTTTAAAAGTCTGAATGTCAAAATGAATTCCAAATTAACATGAGCTTTAATTAAACAGAAAATGAAATTGAATCACTAAAACAAAATGAATCTAAATCTCAAATTGAATTCGATTTGAATCCTACGATTCGAACCTTTCGGTTCTTCTCTCAATCAAAATGCTGTTTGAAACTCTTTTGAAATTTGAATATTTTCCTCGACTTATTGCTAAGTCAAGTCTTTTCAGCTTGGTACACTTACCAGCTCCTTTCAATTCTCTTTCTTCTGTGTCTTAGAGGATCAACCAGTTATATTCACACGGAGCCACGAACTTTTGTTCGATTTGGTTATGATGGCATGAGACTGGGTCCCTCTTCATACAGATAAATCTTCGAGACTGGAGCCTAACTTCTAGTTCTCTTCAAGGCTAGAGCCTAACTTCTAGTCCTCTTTCAAACTTTCGAGACTGGTACCTAAATTCCAGTTCTCATTTCAAGGTCGGTACCTAAATTCCGACTCTCTTTCCGAGATCGATACCTAAATTTCAATTCTCATCCGAATTGATACCTAAATTTCAATTCAAAATTTTTGAGACTGGTACCTAAATTCCAGTTCTCATTCCGAGATCGATACCTAAATTTCGATTCTCATCCGAATTGATACCTAAATTTCAATTCAAAATTTCCGAGAATGGTACCTAAATTCCAGTTCTCATTCAGAGATCGATACCTAAATTTCGATTATCATCCGAATTGATACCTAAATTTCAATTCAAAATTTCCGAGACTTGTACCTAAATTCCAGTTCTCATTCCGAGATCGATACCTAAATTTTGATTCTAATCCGAATTGATACCTAAATTTCAATTCAAAATTTCCAATACTGGTACCTAAATTCCAGTTCTCATTCTGAGATAGATACCTAAATTTCGATTCTCATCTGAATTGATACCTACATTTCAATTCAAAATTTTCGAGACTTGTACCTAAATTCCAGTTCTGATTCCGAGATCGATACCTAAATTTCGATTCTCATCCGAATTGATACCTAAATTTCAATTCAAAATTTCCAAGACTGGTACCTAAATTCCAGTTCTCATTCCGAGATCGATACCTAAATTTCGATTCTCATCTGAATTGATACCTAAATTTCAATTCTTAACTTTCGAGACTGGTACCTAAATTCTAGTTCTCCTTCGGGGACAGTACCTAAATTCTGCCTCCCATCTTTCGAGATCGATACTTAAATTTCGATTCTCTCCCAGGATTGATACTTAAATTTCAATTCCAGCTCCATTTAAACTTTCAAGATTAGTACCTAAATTCTGATTCTCATCCTTTTCAATCGACAATTAAACTCCGATTCTCATTCTGAGGTTGGTACCAAAATTACAGTTTTCTTTGCAATCCCGAGATTGGAACCTAGGTTTCAATTCTCATTTCAAATCCAAATTTCCTCAAATTGATTTTAAATCAAACTTCAATCTAAATTAAAAATCAAAATCTAAAACTTACACATCAAAACTTAAATTGAAACAAAATGAAATCTAAATCGAAATCCCCCAGATCATGTGATTTGGAATTCACCTCCTTGCCCCAGCAGGAGTTCAGGAATCTCCAGTTTCAGAGATATACTTGACACTCCCCAGCGGAAACTCTTCTACTTCATCCTAAGTTTGTCACTTGGACATCTATGTTGGTTTTGTTGATCGCTTCGGTCAACACCAATACGCGCGGTGTGCTCAGTCAGCTCACCACACCTATTGGGGGTCCATTTATTGACCTCATTTTTGATGAGGTCTTCTCTTCTTCTCTTTAGTACTTAGGATCTAGCCTTAGGCTTTTCCTTTGACTATCTTAGAGGACTAGAATTGGGATCCACCACCTTTTAGAAATTCAAACCACTTCTTAACTCCCCGCAAACTCCACAAACTTGACGGTAGATCCCTAATCACCTAGAGGGTTGAAATCAAATGTGGAAGTTTAAAGGATGAGTTCCTATAGGACTCTTTGGTCTTAGGACCGCCTACAGGTGGCCTGGTCCGGTGAAGGGGCTGACTTACACACACACTACACTCATACACTACACTTTCACACACCTCCTAAAACCACACCCATACCTAACTTGACCTCCGACTCATGTAGGTGATTCACATGGATGGTCCTTAACCCACTAAACCCTCGGCTAAGAGGGTTAGGAACAACATAGTGAATGCCTCAAATGAGTCCCTTCATGGCTCATGTGGGCTTGATATGGCTTCATGGCTCAACCAAAATGATTTCATTCTACTTATATTCACCCAATCGTCGATTTTTCAAATTTTTAATTTTTGACCCCGGGACCCTACACCCGCTAACTTACCGAAAACCCTTGAAATTACCCAAATTTTTGCAAAATTTCCAAATCACCCAAAATTCCTCAAAATCAATCCCAAACATTTCCACATCACTCAAATTGATCATCCATAGCCAAAAATACCAAGAATTCCAAAAATACCTCCCAATACCCTCCAAATACCGAAAATGCCTCCCTTGACCCAAAAAATCCAAAAATTCAGAAAATTCCCAGAAAATTCCATAAAATCCCAAATATTCCCAATTTCATTTTGTTCAACTACACCATGGGCCAATTTTGTCAAATTACCTTAATTTTGTCAAAACCCCCAATTTGACCCATTTTAACCCAAAGTGAACCCAATGTCAAACCAAACCTACCCAATTGACCCAAATTCTGGTCCAATTCAATCCTAAACTTCAATTCAACATTCCCAACAACAATCTAAACCAAATCCAAGTCCAATTAGATTGACATTTGGATCCAATTTCACTTTTGGCCTTAAAGCCCAATTTGGACCCATGACCCAAACTCACCCAATTCAACTCCAATTAACCCCAAATCTTTTCTAAGTCTTCCTTAGCATCCCCACAAGAAAAAACACTAACATGATTTGCCCAAAATTTAGACCCAAACCCCACTCAAATTCAACCCAAAGCTAAAAGGCCCAATTTTGACCTAAACCCAAACCTAACCCAAATGAGCCCAAACCCCAAAATCAAAGCCCAATCAAAGTCAAAACCTCTTTGAAACACTCCCATAAACATTTATCAACATTAATTTTACATCAATTTCAACCCTAGCCCAACATTAGCCCAACTTGACCCATTTTGGCCTATATTGGCCCATTCACCTAAAGAACCCAAATTCAACCCAATTCAAACCCAAATCACCCCGATTTGCTTCAAGTCACTCATGACACATCCATGAGCTAAACCCAACAATTATTTGGCCCAACCTCTTACAAAATTCCCATCCATAAATTCATTTTTAAACTTAAAGGCCCATTCCTTAAAACATTTTAAAAGCCCATCTTTTACCACATCCAAAGGCCCAAAATTGGTCTCAAAGCCCATATGACATTTCCCCTCATCATACTTTCAATTAAACTCAATACCTAAGTCCTAAATTCATCATCAAATCATTCCAAATCAAGTTTCATACAAATTTCCATCAAATTACCAAAAATTCCTAAAATCCATTTTCATGAAATTGACCAAGCTTTTCCCGAAGCCAAAGACAAGCCATACGAAGCCATGGACAAGCCACATGAAGCCATGGAGGGTTTGACATGTGATCAAGCCATTAATGGAAAAAGGAGGACCCCCTTTCCTAATCCTTCTTAAGCCTTTTTTTACCTTAAGCATGTCACACTCTAAACCATGCTTTGCCACCTAATCCTTGATTTGAGACTCCACCACACATGGGAGATTGACCCACCTAACCTCCTCAGCCCAAAACCAGGTCTTGGGGAGGTGCACCCAACCCATTTGCATGGGTTGACCAAAATAAGCCAAAATGGCCCCTTCCCCTTTCTACTTTGATTCGACCACTTTACACATGTCAAACCTCAATTGAATGCACCAAACCCCAGCCCTGACCCACCTGAACAAGATGGTGACCAATGCCTGGCCGGCCAGCCACCAGGTCGCCGGAAAACACCATGGCCGAGAGCTCACATGTGAGCCAACTTTGGGATTCTACCTTGCTGAGCTGCCCCATGCCCAATGGCCACCATGGTTGTTCCGCCTCGACCGAAGCAGTCGATCTCAAGCCCTAACTCTCCACAGGAGGCCCTCCACCCTCTCATATTTAAACACCACCCCTCTCGGCCAAGAGAGGTGCTGAAAAAAACCTTAAGGAAACTGCGCCAAAATTGTTCCGGACTACTCCCCATACATAGAGCATTTGATCCCCACTGAATTCCGGCCCTAATTCCCTCCAGTTGAGTTCAATTTTGAGCTCGAACTTTAGCCCAAAAACCGGGACACTTTGCCACGGTGAGCTAATCCTCAAATTCGACTGGTCCTACACCTTCACCTGGACCAAGAGGAGAAGTTCCCCACTGAAAGCCCCATCTCCGGAGCCACCCGGTTGCTCCAGCCTCCAAGCTTTGTGATCGGCTGTGGTCGAAATCCTACCAAAGCAATTCACCAGACCAGGAGACTTCATCTGGAGCTTGCTGAGATCCAATCGAAGGTGAACCAACCCTCAGATCGAGCCACACTTCTCTGAGCAAAGGTATGGCCTCACTCTTCTTCCTGAGCTTCTGAACATTCTCCATTTTCATTAAGCTAATTTCATGCCACATAAACCATATGGATGTGTTCGTCTTCTCGAGACGAATCCATAGAGCATAAGAACATTAAAATTAGTCAAGTATCTAGTGAGATCTTAGTCCTAGAAGATGGACGGTTCTCGGGTTAGGAGGCTTGGGGACGATGAACGGATGTCGTTCACTCAATACACGCGCGGACGGACGGCTCAGATGACGTCGGACCAGGAGATGGTACGGGAACCGAGGGACCCGGGCTGCTGACTCAAGCGGCGGCGGCGAATGGGAGCGCGACGCGTGTGCATTCGGAGCTGCTGAGGTTGAGCTGGCGCCGCGTCACTTAAATAGAAAAATAGGGATTTTTTCTATTTATTTAATTCCCTAAACTTTAAAAATTCATAACTTTGTGTAGGAAAATGATAAAAATAAAATAAAAATACCCTCTTGCTCAGTGAATAGAGGAGAATAATGTGGAAAAGAAATCATTTAATTTCATCAAGTATTTTATTTTTAATAATTTATTTACCCCCTGCATTGTTTTAATTCTCCATGCATATAGGAAATTCACCATGGCATGAGACCATAGGGCTTTTGAAGCCTCTGAACTTGGGAACATTCCCTGAATTTTCCAAAGTCAGGAGCCATCCCTATGAAAAGTTATTGATTTTTCAAATTCATGTTACTGTTTTGAGTATTTTAATTCCAATAATTAGCATATTGTGAAATAAATTCTAGGAAAATTTGGTGATGTCTCTTATGACCAGAGGACCCTAGGAAAAATAGCTTTTGAATTAATTCACTTGGAATAACCCTAATTGGCTTAAACACCCCAAATAGATCCCTAATTAATTAGAGCTAACCATACCTCAAATTGAATTGAAATCAATTCTCCACTAACCTTTAGAATCAGAGGAACCCACCATAAAAATTTGAAGTCAATTGGACCTGGTTAGCCCTACTAATTGGGTTGATTAAGCCATTTAGTCATTTTAAACTTTAAAAATTCATAACTTTCAAAATACTTTTTAAAAATTCACCAAATTGGTTTTAGAGCCTCTCTGATATCAGGGGAATTTAAGAAAATTAAAATTTCAATTTTCTAAAAAAGTTAATTTTTAATATTATTTTAATATTTTAATAATTAAAAAATAATAAAAATCATAAAAATAATAAAATTCACCAAAATGTCACATTTTGAATTTTAATCACTTAGGAACAAACCCCATATTTTTCTTAGGTCTATTTTATGAGATATTAAATTTTAAAGCCCTAGGGTAATTTTAAAATTAAAAAAAATGTATTTTCTAGCATTTTCACTAAAATAATTATAATAAATCAAAGAAAAATCACAAAATTGCAAAAATTGATTCTCTGATTTCCTTGATATCAGAGAGATTTTTGAAAAATATAAAATTCATTTTTCAACCTTTATTTTATTTTTTAAATTAATTAATACTCCAAAATTTAAAATAATTATAATAAAAATAATATAATTCAAAAAATCACCAAAATTGGTCCAAGTGGTCCTCTGGTCATTAGGAATGTCCCATAATTTTCTTAAGGACAGAAACTTTCCCTTGGTCATATTATTAAATTTTCCTTGGGAATTCTTATTTTCCACCAAAAATAATTACATAAATAAATTAAATACAGAAAAATCACATTTTCTCCTCTCATGTCTTTATTGGCATATGAGTGAAGTCACATAAAAATTTCAAGTTCATTTGAGCTCAATTTAGTAAGTTATGGAATTATTAAGCTTGAAGGGCAAAATGGTAATTAAAAAATTTTAACCCTTAATTAAAACTTTAGGTTTAATAAAATTAACAAGTAAAATATTTGATCTTAATCTGACTTGGATGATTGAAATTTAAACAATTAATGGGTAGAAACCCATTAAACAATTTAAAATAATTGAAATAAACTTTAATTAAATAATTGATTAAATTTGGGAAGAATAATAAAATTAGAACTATTAAAATAGGGATATTTTTAGGAAGAGATTTGTTCTTTAATTTAAAAATCCCTAAATTAATCATTTCAATAATATTTAATTCCTAATTAAAAATGATAACTCAAATTTGAATTTTAAAATGTTAAAGGATTAAGTTAAAAAGTTAAATTATTAAACTCTTTTTAAAATTTTCAGTTAAATTAAAATTAAAAATCAAATTAAATTTAAATTAAATTAAATTAAAATTAAATTAAATTAAATTAAAGTTAAATGAAATTGATTTAAATAACATTACCTAAGACATAAAGAAATTCAAAAATAAATATAAAGCAACTTGAACACTATTCCAAATTTAAACCCGATAACTGAAATTAAATCATAAACCATTTGAACACCAATTTGCCCTCGAGAGCTTTGGTTATCATAACTCCTGAATAGAACGTTAAATGAAATGCTACTTCACTTATAGGATATTCAAATGTCCTAGTTCATCGAGCAAGATAACAAAACTTGAATTCCGGACGATTAATTCTTTTGTGTAATTAAATTCATTTGGACTTAAAACAATCCTAAAAATATTCAAAAGATGTTTAAGATTTGTCTTAAGCACTTCCTCGATACGATAGGACGTCCATAAGAATAATTGAACTTAATTATTCTTTGATGAAGAAAATCGTCCTCAAACCAAAACACAAAGACCTAGACATCATAGGAAATGACTAGCTATAGGATTAGGAATTTGGTAGAAAACCATAACCCTTCCCTTAGCCTTACCTAGGAACTTGCTTAAATATTCTAATTGTGTTTTAAGTGTAGCTTGGGATGACGGGAAGACCCTCCAGGTATGCTTTCATTTTATTGCAATTTACTTTCTTACAATTTACATTATTGCAATTTATTTAACCACATTGCACTTACTTTTCTTGCATGATAAACAACTGTTGCATGAAACCCCACACCTTTAGGATAGTCCCTAAAACTGAAACCAAAACTAAATTAAAAGTCATTGCAAGATAAAATTCACCGCCATAATATTTCAAAATATAAAACAACTCAAAATTTAATCACAAACAGAACACAAAACTACAATTACAACTAAATTAAAACGTCCTGTTGGATGATGCGGAATACCTCGGATGATGTAACCTACGTGTTGCTAATGGGATTTCCCACGGTATAAATGAAAGTGTGGAACTCATTTAGTTGAGTTTAGCAAATTCATCCGGACTAAGTGAATCCGATAAAAATAATGATGCGGAAGGATGGAACCGTGGGATCTTAACCGGTGTCGTTATAATCAACTTTAAGATTTGTTTTAATTAAAACACAAAAGAGACACTTGGAAATTAAGACTCCTCTAAACCAAAACACTCTTCTCATCTCCTGATTTATGACTTCTAAAACTAAACCTCTGCAACAACAAGGAGCTCGGGGTATGGTGGGCAGCACGACCATCGTCATCAGCAAAACTTGAATCTACATCAGCAAAACCTGAGTCTACTTCAGTAAAACTTTCCTAGAATTAAATAACAAACCCATAGGACTTCGAGGTAGTTTGCCTAGTGCAACATAAACCCTCAACCTTTGTTAGGCATTTGCATGATCATGTCATGTAAATTAAGCCCTAACCGGTCTTAGAACTCCGAGGTAGTCGTCCGATACGACATAAACCCTCACATCTTTGAGGCTATTTGTATGATCATGTCATATAAATATAAGTCCTAATTAATTAAAATTGGCAAGATTGAAATACTAAATAGACATTAGGACTTGCCTAAATCTAAGCCAAACAATAGGATAGTTGGGAAATTACCGAAGTTCGCTTCGGATCTGTGATTTCTCCTACTTTTCTTCCTTTGAATTCCCAAAACAAAAATGTTCCAAACTTGATCCATTCCCTTTAGAAATTTCAAAAATTCAATCCTTTGAAAACTTAAACTTTGAAATTCTTGAGAGTAGAACTACTGATTATTATCGAGAGTTTTCTTAGGTGATTCCTGTCACTTAAGATGTAATTAACTATAGGGGCTTGCCCTTATAGGGAATTCTAAAAAACCCAGGTAATATAAACCCTGTTTAATGTTTTCATATTAGGCGAGGGAATTTGTCGGCACATAAAATTGGTTCGCGAGACCAAACGGATGTCACAAATCTTCTAGTTTATTTAATTAAGCCCCATCGTCGAGCGATTGTGCCTATTCTTCGGGATAGATACACGGTTTGTGGTGCGGTGCTCGTTTATATAAACTATTTGGGATGTGAGATCGGTTTGATTTCATATCTTAAAATCTTCAAATTTAATATTATTTTCAAAATCAAATACTACTTTTTAAATTATTTATTTAAATTAAATTAAAAAATTTGTCGATAATT